>CM056993.1:356064883-356359883 GCA_029891345.1 Dryococelus australis | reverse complement strand
AGAGCATGGAAGTTGTTCCGATCCCCCAGTCCATCATTAAACGCATGAAGTAACGGAACAACAACAGCCGGCTATGCAGTTGGTCGCATCAGTGCAGGGAACAGAACACGGCCTGAGTACACTGTATGATGCCAGGTACAAGGTGTGCTGTTGCAGTTTGCAACAATAGTTTAAATAAAACGAAATTGCACAGCAATTTAATTTATTATCACAGATTTCAGAGGGATGCGCGGAAAACGGAATGGATCTTATCATGGACGCCCGGCTCATAAGGATGTTTCTTGCTATTGTTTTCTGCTTCTGGTTTTTGATTCTGAACTGACAGAGAACTGTTTCCTTTCGAATTAAATAGTGAAGTAAGAAACCTCCGTAATATTATGGTCACACATTTTTCTCAGTAACGGACTTTCCTTGAATTTACGTGTATATTTTAAATTATTTTACAGTGACATGCAATGTGGTATTCCAAAAATTGCATTAACAATAATAATAATAATAAATTGTCTTTATTCGACGCAGTTTAGGCATATCTACCTTCTCTTACACTGAATCATTTTTACAATTTACACTTGCTTATTACAGTTTAGAAGAAAAAAAATAGCTCTTAAAAATTAACAAACACTGGAAATTATTACTAAATACAGACATGCATAGTTAAGTACTGAAAAATGTATAAATAAAAATGGTGATTATTAAGTTTAAACTAGTCCATAAAACACTAATGATGAACTGGCAGGTATTAGGCCAAAACATGCACCATACACACGCAAGAATATAGTTCATTTGCACAATGCATAAATTCACAACAGGCCCACATAATAATAGGCCCTGCAAATCAAATGATAAAATAGAACACTAGTGCGTTACAACAATAAAACTGCAGGGACTTAGGCTCTTATAATTCAAATGCCTATTACAAACTCTGACAATGATAATAATCACAACACAGACACTTTAAGCTCGAAAATAATTTAGACCAACATACATAAGAGTACTGGGGAGAAACAAAAAAAAAAATAAATAAATTAGGAGTTAAAACGAAAAGCAGTCGCGCAACCTTTTATTCAACTGTACATTCAAAGTGCTCCACTTTACGGGTTACGGTGGCGTGACAGCAAGCACTGCAACAACTTCTTTTTGAACAGATGGTAGGAACCCTCATTGCGTATGTACTGGCCCAGGCCATTCCATTTCTCAGCTGCTAAAACACTTAAAGAATTTGAAAGATAATTTGTTCTGTAGGATGGGATTGGAAGTTTACTGTCGATTTTTAGCCAGTGGAAAAGGCATTAGCGCAGGAGAGGTAGCTAAAATGATTTCTTAAATATACAGGAGTATCATCAAGCAGGATTTTATTAGCAATAAAGAGTACTGTTTCCTTGTTATGCAATTTTAACCAGTGCAGTTTATTATACCACACACTGAGATAGTCTCAGGATTTAAGGTTAAATAAAAAACACACACACGTGTTCTGTAACCTGTCGTTATAGACAGTTCACTGTAAAGTGAGAACTTTTGAGGCCTTAGTTACTTTTTACTTTCAGCCATTTTTTATCCCCTAACCAACTTTTCAAATAAATATTGCTATGTAAGTAAAAAATACAGTGTATATAATCTGCAGTACTCTGAAGTTGACGCCTAGAGGCTAAAATAAAACATATTTATTGACTATTATTCCAAATAAGGGGGCTTTCAAAAGTGCTCACTTCACAGTGAATAGTCTAAATGAGGATGTTGCACTGTGTAACAGAAATAGATGAAATATTTTACGTCAACTTTGTCCTGAAGCTGGATTTTAATACGAATAAAAATGTTCGTAACCTAACATCCTGCTCATCCAGCATAGTTCCATGTGGATACTTCACGAGCGTTGTTAATATTTACAATAATAGACACATTTGCAATCTTCCACATGGTTGAAGTGTTTGAAGATGTCACCTGTTACAAAGTGTGTGCTATCTTGTGATGTTTTAAATTACAGCGTTTGAGACGCAAATGTTTTAAAAGGCACATTTTACGGCAGTTAAGACAGTTTCATGTATCCTTGGCATTGTTTGTTCCCGACACACGAAGCTATGACAACCACGGATAGCTTCGTATTTTGTTAAGTACAGAAATCGGTTCAGTTTTCCATCGTAACAGATCCGATTTGTGTACATAAATGTAAATTTATATAAAAATTTCCGTTAAATGACGAAAAGTTTTAACAGTGCAGTTCTGTAGAGCTAGATTTTCAGCAAATTTGCCATAAATATAGTAACTGCTCTTGAATTACAAATGCAGACAACAAGAATATTTCATGAAGCTGCTGCTACAATATTCTTTAGTCCATTTCAAAAGTAATTTTAAATAAATGTTATGAGCTAACTCGATTATATTTTAATATGTTCTTATATAATTATGACATACATTCCTTGAGTGTGTCAGTCTCTCTATATGTATCTTTCTCTCTCTGCTTGAAAAAGTTACATTTTAAATGCACTATATTCAAAAAACATGTTAATATTTCCCTGGAAGGATGTTTGATTTCAACTGAAATTATCTCTTCACATTCTGTTATTGTATATGAACGTATTAAAAATAACACCCTTGTAAATGTGTGGCCATAGTCATTTCGGTTTCCATATTTTTACATTAGCTTATAAAATGTCGTGGAATTCTTGCATTATTTTGAAGCAAAGAAGCTCGCTCGTTTTCACAAATCTGTTACGTCTACGACTGTTAACCAAGAAAAGCTCTCAATTTTAATATTTAGCTGCATTTCATATGCTTAAAAAACCTTACCTTATAATTGAAAAACATTTTAATTACAATAACATGCACACACAAAACATTGCGACAATTTATTTTATTGTGAGAGGAGTGCCTAAGATATAATGAAACACGGCCTCCGATAGGTGTCCAGAAGCGTTTCTTCCCAAACACAAAGTTTCATGCCATTATCCATAATGGTTTGGTTGTAATGATGAGTTTTTAATTCCTTTATATTCAGCTTGCATGCCACATGCTTGGTTCAAGGCTGCACGCTACGTCACAAGCAGGCAGCCACTCCGAGCGCAGCAGGCGAATGAGCCAACCTCCCCTTTTATAGACCTTGGGTCCGTGCGACGCTTGTCTCTGGGCAGTATTGTCTAGGAGAACTGGCGAGGTAAGACGCTGTCACGTACACACTACACCTTTTGAGCACTGATGTAGTTTATCAGCTTCATTTTAGTATACCGGTCAACCTTTGCTTTGTGTACGTTAGCCAGAAATTTCCCCAGCATTATGCTTCTGCTTAAATGATAATTTGTGCCTTTGCGACTTTTTGAAGCTTAAACAAGAAGAAAGGCAGGAAAGATGTCCGAGATCATGCGACCAGCACAACTTGAATTGGGGGGGCGTCATTCGCCTATGCTAAAGGTGTTTCATTGTAAATCCTGTATTATTGATGCGTGCAATTTTAAGGGTTTTAATTCTATGTACAGTATGTTTTGAGGGTATTTTCATGTTTGATCATTTTACGGCCACATCGCGTATGACCACGCGGTCAGATATTGCCAAATACGTATCTGCACCATCAATGCCTTTTCAGGGCTCATTGGTGTAATATCATGTATGCCATAATTTTATTTCAGGGTTCTATGTACTTTTATTCAGAGTTCCATGTAATTTTCACGAAAATTGATGCTTTGTATGTATGACCACGGTGTAATTTTCATGTTTGCTTTTTCCGCCATCAGGCAATGCTACAAGCCTGTAAATGTTTTAATCGTCAGGGGAATATTATTTCCAAATGAAATACCAATTTGTCTCAAGTCAATTTTCCGTTTTTACGGAGAAATATTGCAATTTTACACGCACCATGTGGTCCGCTATGAACTTTATGCAGCGACATCTAAGCTTGCTTTCACACATGTGCATGTTTATTGTGACTACTCATATCGTGCCCTTTTTTAATTTATATTTGTCTAATTTTCTAATTTTGTACGGTTATATTATTTCCATCCTAGCCAGTTATGTGTATAGGTAGTCACCACACTAACCACGTGCTGAGGGGCGAGCCGCGACGAGTTCATGCTATTGAAGCCAAATAATCACACGTGTTCATGTATTGATTTATCTTGAAATTCTCCATGTCATATCTTCAGGGAAAATCTGCAGTCCACCCTAGCGGCTATCGACCCCGTTCCCTTGTGAAGATTGTGCTTTCAAACACCAGTAAAGTCATCCACATAGGAGAGCGTTAGATAATTGCGGGCTGGGTAGCAGCCAAATGGAATTACCTAGACATGTCCGAGTTTATCATCATTAAATTGCTTGGCACGTTATTTGTATGAGCAGTAAAATGAAAAGTAAGTCTCACAGTGTTCCAATTTTTTATTTGTAGTGACAGTGTCCTCATCACACCATTTTTACAGTGATAAGAATGTTTAGTATTGCAAAGTGTATCATAAGTACACTCGGGTGAGACTGACACACAGAACCCACAGCATCCCTGAGAACCCTGAGTTAACAGTGCGGTGACTGGGAAACACCGCTGGCGCCCTCATCAGTAAGTTATTTGTGTCATTGTTAGTCTCGTGTCTCACCTGACAGCATCAAGACATACTGATGTGGAAACATACTCATAATGGAAATTAAGATGTCATGAGAGCAGTGAAATTTGCATGCTGAAAATAATGATGTAGCATCTGACAGCAGAATTGCTGCCTTTACGCATTTAGAATTAGCACATGTCAGTGATTCTTTTGGGATGAATATAACATCCTGTGGCATTTCTGGTGAGTGAGAGATAGCCTTTACAATGTTTGCCTAAAGGGCAATTGCGATGGCAGGAGATGGTACATGAATCTTACATGATTGGTTAGCAAAACGGTAAGCGACTGGTATAAAATTATAAACCTTCCACGAGGAATGAACTCGGGTAACAGGCACTTGTAATTTAATTACTAGCTGGTTTTGAGAGAATAAGCATTCTGTCAGCTCATACAAGTAGTATTTAATGATATCTGAAACACCAATGTTTAATGTTAAGTTCAGTTTCAAAAGTTGTACATTGAATTCACTTAAATCATGTGACAGCTGTGACTTGTTCACTGTACTAAGCGGTAACTTGTGCAACTGGCAGGAGTGAATAAAGAATTGAATTGAATTTTCAATTACAAAGTTATTAAGTAACTGCAAAATACTTGTGACTAACAAGTTATATTGGGTCTCAAGAATGTCAAGTTTACTCATGGCTGACTTTAGTATTTTCAAAACATTAGAAATTACATCAATTGCTTGGGAGAGAGAATATATCTTTCTACTTTGTGCTGGATTTCATTGACAACCTTAAAGGTTATATTAAGGGCATTGTTGGTTGTGTGAATGTTACTGGCAAGGGTGTTAATTTGTTGGTCCAATTGAGCATCATTTTCAAGCAAACCACGTAAGTGTTTATTTGTTAACAAGTTACAGCACCACGAACCCACGTCACCAATTACCTGAATTCCTCTTTTTCCTCTAAATTGGGTATTTACGTCATTATGGTATTTTCTTAATACACCATTCTCCACTGCTTGTAAATAAGTATATAAAAGTTTGCCATTAGCACATGACGTTGAACTTCTGTTTGCACAGACACAAATAAATAATAAATGGTGCTTGGGACAAGCACAAAATTTAGAGAGAAAGTGCACAAGGTGTAGCAATCCCCCTTCCTCCTAACCTTACCACTGGTCTACAACATCGCTCTGAATCCTGTACTCAGTTATTATATGTCAAAGCCATCATCCTAGAAGAGGGACTACTCAAGGGGTACGTAACTCTAAGATGGATTGGTAGACCAAAATTTGTTTAACACAATACCTTTATTATATCAATTACTACACATTTGAGATAGTTGTTAATAACACAATACTGGATTACACAAATATTAACTCTTCAACAATAATAAATGAAGTTACAAGTTATTCTAGTCCTCAAGATTCTAAGTGAGTCTACCTAACCTTGCCAGATATATTACGTTTAGGATGGCTGGGAAACGGGGACTCCAGATATAGTGCTGCGCCTAACTGCCACACGGATTTATGCTCACCATATAGCAGACTGCAGTATGGCCTAGAGCTCCTCTAGGCCTGGTTTATAGTGATGCCCTCTGCCTCATGGTAGACTACATGCCCTCTGCTTTGTGGTAGACTCCCGACAAGTATTGCACACTGACTGACTTCTTGCACTGCGGGGATCATCTGGGGAGGAGGTGGTGGCGCATTGTGCGTTGCTGATATACACAACAGGACATCGGCTATGTGGAGCATGTTTTACAACCAACTATCTCGCTCCACAAGCTATACTCCGTTGAACCTTATGAAGTTTGTGAGCGGCGCCTTGGTGGCTGCTACAGAGGTAACTCGGAGCATTTCTTCTAATGAAGAGAACCACAGGCTAAGACTTTAAAACAGCAAAATAAAATAATTAATACATACGAAAAAAACCTTGCTGCACTAGTTGCGGCCACGTGGAACTGTAGTTATCTCAAGAACTTTCATCCAATCTGCAGTCACCTGCAGTTATGTATAAGCACAGAACTGAAAACTGATGTTCTGGTAGCCTGGCTTTGACTTACTGTGTTAGTATTATCTCTCCAACTGGTGGCAAGTCAATGGAATGTTTTGATTTACACACACGTGCTAAATCAAGAATCGCATATCTATTACCAAAAAGTGAGCCAGCACAATCCTTTGCCGGTACGTGATGCTGATCTTGCATGTACCGAGTTTCTGTATTCATCTGAAGAATGTGGTTTGCTGCCCTAGTTTCTCTAAGCGTGACTCCGTTTGCATCAAACTTTCCAAGTCAAGGCCGACAGAGTATAAATGGTACAATGGGTCTCCGAGCCAGCAGTTGTTCAATGGATGAGTTCCAGCAATAGATGAGTGGCGAGAGAAGTGACCAGCGAGAGAAAAATCTGTGACTGCGAACATCAGCACTGAAGAGTATAGCAAATATGACATTGCAAATTATGACAACAGACTGAATGTGTATTAATGATGAGTATGAGTCAATTGACAATAACCAACATAAAGAAGAATGTTAATTAGAGTTGAAATCAACATTAAATATTGTGTTACTGTGAAATAAAAAGAGTAATAGGAGACAGATAGTTTAATGCTGCAAATAATAGCTGTATGAATAAATTAAAAATAAAATACTGGATAGTTCTTTTACTTTTATTAAGACCTCCATTCCTCACGAACTCAGATACGCCTATCAGACATCTTGTAAGAATATTTTCTATTCCTGAAGTTACTAGTACAACGGTGGCGCCATCATGTACATCATTTTTCTTGCTCCTCTGTTTGGCAGCCTCCTCTATGGCCAATTCGCCTCCCTCTCCTGCTTTCTCCTCAATTCCCTACCCTGATTACCCCCCTTCCTAGAAGATAGTTTATTTAACAGGTTGCACGCCCTCAGCAGCCATCTTCTCTCTTTGCTACGCCTCCATTCTACGCCTATACACCTGGAAGAAGATCGTTGGGGCAAAGTCTACTGAGTCAATTCTAATATTGCACAGTGAGATAAATTGTCAGTTTACCCATCCTTGGACGAAGGTGCCTTGAGACTCCCTTACTAATTTGTATAGTTGCGTGAGCGGCAGAAATGTTGGAGTTTGTAAAACAGTGAGTCAAGTAGTAGTTGCAGCTTTAATTATGGGTCAGGTTAGGTTTTTAAGTAATTTTGTGGGGTAATTTGAGCTTGTTTTGGACTAGCATTTAGTTAGCATTTTTATAAATTGTGGTTTGGACGTTTGCCTAAATTGTAGTTTCGGCTTAGCTACATACTAGCTTAGCTGTTTAGTGGCAGTTGTTTTTAACGTATTTTGTGTCGTCTATGTTAGCTGCCCATTAATTTGCTCAATATTAAATGTTTCCTCTGTGCTGCCATGACTCGCACGTTGGGTATAGTTCCTTTTCAAACATTATAATTATTGTGGTCTACTATTTTATTTGGTGGAACTTTGGTTAGGGCCTATGGACTGCCTCCATCAATTCATGGTTTTAAATGTATAATTTTTACTTCAGTAATTTTAAATGTTTTTTTTTTCTATTATATAAAGGAGGCTCCAACGAGCTAAAAAAGCTGCCTCCTTTAGGCAATTTGCTCGATTAATAACTCAAGCTTTTTAACCCCTTCCCTGTTTCTTCAGAGTTATCTCGGGCATAAGCCTTGTGTGCAAAATATATACTCTGGCAGCAACCTCACTTTACTGCACCTTGTTGTTTCAACCGAGTTTAGTCTCCTTTGACATGTTTACTGTGAAAAATTGTAGATGGCATCACGAGTCACTCAGAAAAAAATATTTGAAGTCTAGATTATGCTTCTTAGGTTCACTACCATAGCGCGGCAGTAGTTACTTTCTACACACAAAAAAAGTGTGATTATTTGATTGTCTTTTGAAATTAGATAGCCTGGAAATCCATGTTGTTGGAAAAAAACATAACGCAAGATAGCAGCACTACATGTTTTACACATTATCGTATGCTCACATTTGAAGTTACTGTTCAGTTAGTCGGTACTCAGAGCGGTGGTAAGTTATACATGCAACAAAATGGACTCTGAAAGCTAAGTTTTTTGAAAATGGCTCAGAAAGTGGTGATGAATATCCATCTGAAAGCAGCAGCTCATGTTCCGAGGACGATATGGATCAGCAGATTGCATCGGCCCAGCAGTGGTGTAATATAAGTGTTAAGTCTCCACCACCAGCACCTCCACGATGTCTTTACTGGCACAAGTGGCATGCATTTTGACATAGATCACGAGCACAGCATTTTAGATTTTTTCTGTATGTTTTTTTTTGATCTCACTCTCATGCAGCTAATCACTAACGATACCAACAGGTATGCTCAACGATGTAAATACAAAAAGTGGAAATTTACAAGCATAAATGAACATGTCTTCTTTGCTGTCGCCATTCTGCAGAGCATTGCATGGAAACCTGATGTAGAGCTATATTGGTCCTCAAATGTCCTTTCGACAACAGCATTTTCCCAAAAATCATGACCTACAAACGTTTTTGTTCGCCGAAACATTTTTTGCACTTTTTTTTGACAATGCAAGTTTTGACAACAACACACATCCATGTCCAAAGCTGCGAAAAATTTGGCCCGTGTTTTTGGATTTGAATGAAAAATTCAAAAAGTTGTACACACCTGAAAGAGACATTGTTATCGACGAGTCTCTGTTACTGTTCAAAGGAGAGTTACAGAGGAAGCAGTACATTCCTTCAAAAAGGTCACGTTTCGGCATTAAATTTTTTTTGTTATACAAGTCCAGCAGTGGTTGTGTCTGGAACATGGTAATCTACACAGGGAAAGACACACAACTTGATGCAGGATATCAGTATCTCACGAAATCCTCCCAAGTTGTTATGACATTGATAAAGCCATTACTAAATAAAGGTTATTGTGTAACACTGGATAATTTTTATTCATCTCCTGCACTTGCTGATTGCTAATCATACTGATACCTACGGCAAAGTGCGTCTTTCAAGGAGAGACATGTCTGTTTAGCTCCGGAAAAAGAATTTGACGAAAGGCGAGATTGTAGCATACCAGAAAGGAAAAGTTACAGCAATATTGTGGCAGGACAAAAAGAAGGTGTCTTTGCTCACAACTGTGCATGGGGCACATACTGTGACATTTAGGAAAGCTGGAAAAGAACCAGTGACAAAGTAAGAAGTTGTTGAGAGGCCTATAACAATACCGGGAGGCGTTGATCGTGGTGATCAACACTCCTGTCCCACGAAAATGAGAAAATTTATTATAACAAATTGTTTAACAATTTTCTTGACATATGTATCTTCAATGCCTTCGTGCGTTACCAAACATGTGGACGGCGAAAGTCACATTTGAACTTCAGGTTAGCTCTTGTTCAAGAAATACTTGATAAATATAATGCTGGTTGGCCTGGACAGTCACCTGCTCCTCTGCATCTGACAGAAAGGCACTTCCTGGAAGCTATACCACCAATAGAAAAGAAAGCAAAACTGACTAGGCAGTGTGGAATGTGTTCCCGGGTGAGGGATGCCAATGGGAAAAAGATACGCCGGGAAACAAGGTACTACTGTCCAGATTGTGATGTGCCCCTATGTGTTATTCCGTGCTTCCGGGTTTACCACACAGCAACAAACATCTGAACACTTTTGTGATGTATTACTTTTTCAGGTACAAGAGGCAATTACACCCAATAATGATATTGTTTACACAAAGTAACATGATTTTAAGATGATTTTTTTCAATGAAAATGTGACTCAGTATTTATTTGATGTGTTTTATAAGTACTAGATTTAAAATTTCTTTTGTATTGTATTACTTTTCCATGTACAAGAGGTAATAATGTCAGATATAGGCTGTTCACAGTAAATGAGCACTTTTTAAGGCCCTTCTTAATTTTTCCTTTCATCATATTTCCATTTCTCTGCTGCTTTTTAGTATAAACA
The DNA here is from genome assembly GCA_029891345.1 of Dryococelus australis. NCBI lineage: Eukaryota > Metazoa > Arthropoda > Insecta > Phasmatodea > Phasmatidae > Dryococelus > Dryococelus australis. The sequence goes on along the minus strand of CM056993.1, from coordinate 356,349,421 downwards.
TTGCAATGTGACGAATAAACACATTGTATACATTTCACCACCCTAGAAATTTATTGCCTGATGCAGCAATACGATATATTTATTAGGGTAATTTTTTTCTACATGTTTAACTGCTTAGGTCACGAAACCTATGGTGCTATTTGTAAAATATACACTGAAAATATATAGTCTTAAAGTGTTATTTTTTGTATTATTTGTGCCTGGCACACTAGCTCCATTAAAACTCACCAACAACAATTATTATTATTGGAATCACAAATCAATTTAAGCAAGAGCTTTCATGATTCACAATCTGAAGAACCAGCAATGAAAATTAATCTTTCCATTCATAAAAATTTACAAGAAAAAAATTATGACTAGAGCTTGTGTAATAATGAACAATATGCAAACAGACAGCTATGTATACACATAAGGGATAATTAAACAATTCTTACAGAAAAAATACAGAAAAATGAATAAGAGAAGTAATCAGGGGAAAAAAAAAAACCACCACCTATTCTTACCTTCTAGTGCTTTCTGAAAATCGGCAATACTGTTAACTGCATGTGCCCAAGTCACTTTTGTAAGGTCATCACGGACTTCAGGAAAATATTCTTTCACACTAGGTATCTTCTGCAATGATACAGCTTCCATTATACCTGAACAAACAGGTCTGGTAATTAATACAAAACATCCAGTGTCAATGCAATAACCAACACTAGACCCACATTCAATTTGAAGAACTCAGTCTCTACTAGTAATACTTACAAACTGTAACTTAACACATCTAACAATTAACAACAAAAACAACTCTCAGCTGCTTACTTCTAAATGTCTAAAACAGTCCTAACATCATGATATACAATTTCAGGGTGTCTGAAACTATGTATTTAGAATTTTCCAGATAATCCAAAATTTTAACAAAAAGAGTTGTCCGAAACAGATTTTCAAAATCCCTCAATTTAAAATGAGCCAATCTTCAACAAACACAGAGTTTAAAACAGTTTTAAGAATTTTAATTTTAATTTACAGTATTACCTGCTTACAGTTTATTTATGAATTTAATGTGTCTCTTTTACAACCGAGCCTCCAAGAGACACTGGCAAACATAAAACTTATACTTGACGCTAATAGCCAGCAGCGTTAAGCCCACGACGACGCTCACCACTCACGTGACCCATGGGCATGCACGTGCACAAAGAAGCTCCAGTTTGAACTTTCCCATAACCGAATATTAATTTGCAGTGTAAAATGCATCTTTTGTTTTTCTTCCAGTGTCAAAATGTTTTAAGTGTTTGAAAATTCATGATTAAAATGATTGTACAATGTTTGCTTACAAATTCAAAATGTGCGCTACGCAAAGATTAAAAACATGACTATTCTGGCGTGAACGCCATCATAAAGAGACATTCAAACAACACAGAAAATTAATAAGAAAAATTAAAATGTAAAAAAATATTATAATTACTTTTGTGCCATTTATTTTTAAGTATAAGAAGTTTTACTCGGTGTGCATAGCATTTCCGCTTATGTGAACCCCATAGGCAGCCATGGTAGGTCAGGGAGACGCTAGCCTCGGTGCAGTCACTGTCGGAGGTCTGGCAAGGTAAGACGCTGTCACGTATGCACTTCAAACTTTTTGCACTGATGTAGATTACCATAGCTCATTCTTAATAGACAGGTTAACTTTTGCTTGCGAACTTTCTGCCAGATAATTTCTCCAGCATTATGCTTCCACTTAACTTAATAATTTTTGGCCTTGTGGCTTTTTGAAATACAAATGAGAAGGGAGAAAAGATGTTGGAGAGGCCACGCGGCCCACGCAACTTGAATCAGACGCCATTCGCCTATACTAGAGGCGTTTCATTGTAATACCTGTATTATTGCTGCGAGCAATTTAAAGGGCTTTAATTCTGTGTATATATTTGAGGATATTTTTCATGTTCAATTATTTTACGGCCACATAATTTGCGACCACGTGGTTCATAGCAGTCAAGTCAATATCTGCGCCATCCATGCGCTTTGAGGGTTTATGTAATATCATGTGCGCCATAATTTGTTTCAGGGTTTTATGTAATTTTTATTCAGGGTTTTGTGTAATTTTCATGTAATTAATTGATGCTTTGTATCTTTGACCACGCTGTCACTTCAATGTATGATTTTCTTGCTATCCGGCATGTTGCAAGTGCAAAACCAATTCAGTCTGCAACAGAATAATTTTCTCAATAAGAATAACATTTTGTTTGACTGGAATTTGCCATATTTGTGGAAAAAATACTGAAATTGCACCTGCACCACGTGCTCTGCTGCAACCCTTATCAAGCGGCATCCACGCCATCTAATCTTGCTTTCACACGCTAGCGTATTTATTGTGACCACTCACATCATGCCCCATCATCTTTCAAGTGTATTTGTATCATTCTGTATAATTTGTACGGTGATATTATTTCCGTCCTAGCTGGCTATGTATATATGCCATCATCTCACTAACCACGTACGGCGAGACGAGTCTGCGTTAGTGATGCCAAATAATCACATGTGTTTGTTAAGCTTGTTCATTATGTAATTCTCTGCGCCCTATCTTCAGGGAAAATTGTCAGTCCACCCTAGTGGCTGTCGACCCCATCCCTTGTGAAGATTGTGTTTTCTAACACCACGGAGAAGTCATCCATCTAGGAGTGCACTAGATTGTGGGCTGGGGAGCACCCAAATGGAGTTAGCTAGACACATCCGAGTGTAATTCATAAATTGCACTCCTGGCACATTTTCTTTTGTACAAGTGGTATAATAAAAGCAAGTAGTACAGTGCGTCAAGTATTTCTTTGTAGTGAAAGCTACCTCTTGCCATTGTTCTATAAAAGTTTAGTAATGCAAAGTGTTTCGTAAGTACGCTCAAGTGAGATGGACACACAGAACCCACAGCATCCCTGAGAACCCTGAGTCTTAACAGTGCGATGACTGGGAAACACTGCTGGCGCCCACCTACAGTAAGTTATTGTGTCACTGTCTCGTGTCTCACCTGACGGCATCATACTTGAAGACAGACAATTACATACAAGCCATTCATTTTAAAAATTTAGTTATAAAAAATACTGTGCACGGATTATAAGAGAGCTTAAATAGAAATCTTCTGAATTTAAAAGACTTCATTAGTTTCCTAGCAGAATTTATCCTACGTATTGCCTTCTTAACACGGTTAGGCATACTAGTTTCTTGGAATCAAAATGTTGGAATGCAATATCACAAGAGTAAACATTAACTAGTCCCCTTTATGGGCCGGTTTCACCAACAAAGATTAACTTTTCGGAATATCGAGATAATTTTATCCACATGAAAGGTTTAACTTTGATTTTAATCTCGATAATGTTGAGCATGTTTCATCAGATTTAATCGCCATAAAGAATCATCATCATCATCATCATCATTTGTGTTCTGCCCAGAGGCAGATTTTCACGTGGTATCTCTCCATGCTCTCCGGTCTTCTGCCAATCTCCTCAGGTCCATATACTTTCCGCTTCCCTTGATGTCATCTATCAACTTGTATCTTCTCCTTCCTTTCAATCTTTTTCCACAAACTATTCCTTCCACAGCGTCTGTTAGTAAGCACTCCCGTCTCAATGAGTGTCCCATCCAGTTCTTCTTCCTTTCTCTTATGACGTTCAGCAGTTTTCTCCTCTCATCAACTCTTTCCACCCAGCATATCCCCTCCATTCTCCTCTAAATCCACATCTCAAATGCTTGAAGCCTTTTTTCGTCCTCACATCTCAGTGTCCATGTCTCCCGTAGAGTGCAACACTCCATACTAAACACTTGCCAAGTCTTTTCCTCAGTACTTTATCTAGTTTAAATTAACTCAATATTCTCATTTAATCATGATTTTTTTTTGGTAAACATTAGTGATTTTGCTTTGAGCTTGTACAGAGAAATCATTTTGAGAAAGTATGGCAAGTCGAAAGGAAACATTGAAGCAGAAATTTTTCATCCCATGAAAAACACATTTTGTTAAATAACAACATTTTAATATAATTGAAAATAAACTGATGGCGTGACAACAAAATAAAGCGAAATAGGGCAAACTATTGCAAATAGTTTCAATTTTACATCTCGTGATCACTACAGGACAGCAGACAACTTGAAGGCGATGTGGGATAACCTAAAAAACATATGCGCAGAAAACATATGCAGACGAACGTGTTCAAATAGTTACTGGAATAGGCATGATCCTGCATATAAGAAATAATGAAATTACATACAGGAAAACAATCAAATTTATTACAATATGCTGGAATCAAATTGTCACATCTTCGAACATCACTTGAAACGAGTGTGATCTTACAGAATATTAATTTCAGCATTCATAATTAATTACATATAAACCTACTTGTCGGTGGGATACTCCAATTGATTTTCGATGCATTCCAAAACATATCTAGCTAACTATTTTGAAAGGCAAAAGTTTACTTTACAATACTTCTTATCATATGTTCAAAATAATTTACTCTTTCACGTAACCATTGTGGACAACGAACAATACAATCCTCGTCATCACTTTCCTCTTCAAAAATTAAATTGTACATTGCCTGAGCCATTTTCTTTTTTTTTTCTCAATGAAATAACTGCCCTTTCGTCACCTTCCTAAAAGTATTTGTTTGTGTGTTACGGTTTTAATCGCAATAATATGCCTTAAAAAACCAAAATCTGTGGGTTAATATTTTATCTAGATATTCAGAGAAAATCGAGATTAATGCGAGTGGTGAAACACAACAGATAATCGAGATTATTTGTCAGTTAATCTCTATGAACTATCATCTCGCATGGTGAACCCGGCCCTAACCGAGCATGCCATTACAAAACAAAGTTAAAGTGAAATGGAATGAAGTTTAGTGACCAAGTTACCACCTGATATCTTCCATAGGCTGGAAAAGTGAAAAAATTCAAGACACTTCCGAGTTGAATCATAATCAACTAACCCACTTGCACAGTTTTGACAATTCACGTGATAGACTTCCTTGTTACTTAAATATGTAACGTGCATTTGTGATAAAAGCATTTTTTACCAGTTTATTTTTGCAATCAATTTGTATTACAGAAAATGGGTGGTCTTATTACACATACTTTGTTCTGTAAATATCAGCAAGAATTAAATTTGTTCTGTCACAAGTCAGTTGCTATATCGAAGGAATACTTTTAAACACAACTCTATGAGAAACTCAGCACTGGTTGGATTTATCAAGAACTGCAATAAGCTAAAGTAGCGAATTTGAAAAAGAATTGCAACAGTTATGATGTAGAAAATATAAACCTGAAAGCACTTATAATAATGTGGCAGGAAGATCAACACATACAAAAATAGCTTTAAAATTAAAGCATTTTACAGATTGAAAATTTGTAAAGTAGTACATGGAATCTGAAGCTGAAGTTATATCGATGAAAAACAATCATTTAAAAAATATTTATTGGGTGTTACTAAAAAAATTTAATATACGGATTATACGCACAAAATACAAAGACTTTACCTCTCTGATCAGTGTTCTATTGCTACTTTTATGAGAGAAATTTGTGTTTCTTTTATATGAAAAACTGTTGAATTATTTCAAATGGTAGTGACCCTTTAATGCTGTTTCTAACATCGCAAGCATCTGAATACTCACTTTGGATTTGCTGCAAAAGCTCCAGCATGGCATTAAAGTGCAAAAATCACTGCCGTTGCTTTTCAAAAAATTTGGGGAAAAAAATTTCTTAAAAACAATGTTTTCTGCTCTGTATAAAGTTGGCCATTAATTACATAGGCGTGTTAGTGTACAAGATTGACATCCTAAATAATACCATAAAAAAGGAGGGGGTGGGGGGTTGTAGGTGATTGACATTGTGGATCAATAAAGTAAAAAATATCACAAATTTACAGAAAAAAAAAACACCCACACATCTATATATACATATAAACTTTTTTTACTCCTCAATTTTCATGACCATATCATAGCTTTCCCTATTAATCTGATTATTTCGAACAGTGGTCAACATACAAACATGCTTATGCAGAAATTAATCTGAAAATTCTGTGAAGCCTACAAACACCATTCCACCCACCTCTCCCAACCCCACCTACAAATGTTTGAAAGTCACCAAAGTGAACAAATAGTAAAAAATTGTAAACATGTCTCACAGATCGAACCACAGGGAATTTAAGACATTTTTTAAGGTAACAGATGCAGGTTGCTATTTCTTAAGATCACAGATGCAAGTATATTATTCCACAAGGTAACAACTGTCGTGGAAAAGCAATTATATGCAAAGACATCAAAAAAGATAATACTTCCCCTATCATAGCATGTCCCATTTTCCCATGTGAAACAAAAAATATCCTACACCCTGGCATTATATATCATTTCCCTACATTATGTGAATCCTGTCTATAATCAGGCAATTATTCCACAAACGAATTACTGTGATTTTTATCTGGAAATTACTACGTGAGTTGTCACGTTTAACATTTACAGAGTTGTCACGTTTTTTTTCCATAGAAAAGTTACCTAACATTTTCCTGATTTCCAGACATAAATAATCTTTTTCCCCTGACCGTTTGCAAAAATTTTTTTCTCTGTAAGGATTGGCGCCTTTGCATTATAACATACTTTTACACCAAAATACTTCTCTGGTCTTACAAAATTGCTCACCACATAGATTGCAAAGAAAAATGCCTAAGCATTACATCCACAATCATTAAAACAATTTTATATGATTCTGGCAGCAGCGCATGATTGACAGAACTGCCAAATATAGCATGCATATAAGTAGATGCAAAAGGCGGGTCCTGGATCACCACATATTTTAATCAAAAAATTCAAATTTACCCCAAAATGAATTAAGATTTTTTATTTGATCAAATAATTCATCTACATTTCTAAATATTCATAAAAGTTTTAAATGTAACCACTCAACTATAAGTATAAAATATTGTATTAAAATATTGAACCAATTTGTTGGTTCTCCCATTTTAATAAAAAAAAAAAAAAATTATATATCCTCGTTTAGAACCGGCTTATAATAAAGTTCATTATTTCTATATACAGTAGCCAGTTTTGTTTTAGAAGTTCGAAAATTGTTATAAGGAAGAAATGCTTTATCACAAAAATGATTGCCAATATCTAGATTCCAATTTTCTTTTGGAAAAATTTGATTTCTACCATTTTTAACACAAATATTTTTCACATTACAATGGTTAAACATAGAAGCGTGGACATACTGTTCAGCACAATTTTTCCTGTTAGTTTGAAACTCAACAATTACAAAATAAGGCATGTCAAATTGTAAATTATTAAACTGATCTTTTATATCAAAGCTAAAAACAGTTGTATCAGTAGGAACTTTTTTTTTTCTAAAAATTGCTAATAATCAAAAGTAATAGATATTTGAGGGTTTTTTGAATATTTTTTCTTTAATCGCAAATGGCAGTTTAGCTTCGTATTAAACATTAGGGCCACATAATTTCTCATTTTTGAATAACAATTTTACTCGGATCAGCATAATCTCTATCTAGTGTAACATCAGCTTTCTTATTTTGAAAGACAAATTATCAGCTGTTATCGGATGAATTACGAATTAAAGTAATTTTATAACCACCTTTCTAATTAGTTTCATTGTTATCTCGAATAAAGCAAACAGATATCTCAGTAGATAAATTAGTTAATTTGGTTAAGCACTATGAGTAGCTGTTACTGGATAATAATCGTCATCACAAGATAATTCTAAATAATTTTGTTCACCTGGAGATCTCAACAAAGTATTCATCACTTTCGAAGATATACCCGGATTATCAATAGCCTCAATAATATGTCCATGTTTTGAGATTTCTACTCTATACAACTGAAAAGGAAAAAAGTTAGAACAAACAGCAAAGTTATTTAACTTATCATAGTTTGCTGCATCTCCAACTTTGTCTCTCTTTTGTGATCTAAATTGTTCATAAACATTAGCATCATTTGGAAAAGAAAAGCCTCTCCTATAGGAATATCAAACTCAATTCTATTATTGTAAACATTTAAATTCCCCTTAGTTTGATCAGTTGGGGGAAAAGTTTGTCTCTCAAAATTCTCAATGCTTTTAGAACTCATTTATAAGTAAAAAAATTATATATAAATGAAAGAAATAAAGGATATTTCTATAGTTAAATTACTCATCGAAAGATATAAAAATTATAAAAAGCACCATGAAGCAGAATATGAAAAAAAAAATAAGAAGAAAGCACTGCCATTAATTGACGAGCTAAGAAATATTGGCAAAAAAGTACAATATATAAGTGAAGAAAACAAAAATTTAATAAACACATTAGTTAAGTAGTGGCAAAAAATTTAGATTATCCGTCAACTCCAGAAGAAACATCTTTTGAGAGAGGATTATTTTCAGAACAAATATCTCTTAATTTGGAAAAGTTAATGGGGATTGTGCCATTGAAAAATTTTCCACATGCAGTGTCTGATTCTACTATAAATCTCGGGAAAGAAATTGCAAAAAGAATAAATGTTATTGATACTGAATATGGATTACGTGCAGAAGGACCAAATTTCTACATAGGTAATACACAAGTAAAGCTATACAATGATAAATTGTCTGTTCAAAATAAATAATATGAATTAAATGGAAGGACTTTCTAATTTGTTAACAAAAGAAAAAAAAAAGAAGATCTTAAAGGCGAATTCACCAATAATGACTATGAAAATCACACATATTGTTTTAGCAACCAATGCTGCATTCGAAGAATATAATCAAAAAAAGAAAATAAACTCTACTAGAAGTTGGAAATACAAAAATATAATTAAAGCAATTTATGATAACTATATAAAAGAATTGCAGTCAAGAACAACACCAAACACACCAGAAAAAAAGATTTCTCCAAGAACTCCCAGATCTGGCGATGGCATAAAAAATACAATAATTTGCCAAAAACACATTTGGATGGACGATGTTCGAAAATTAACTGATAGATTGTTGATTATTCATGGTGAAGAAAATGCTGGAAATAACAATTATTACAATGAAAAAGTAAGTATAGTGAATATGTTAAACAATAAATTTTCTGATTTTGTTGTTAATAATCTGAAAGGAATTCCATATCTAATATGAGTTTTAAATGTATTTCCACACACATTTTGGGGTTCTGAACACCATGGCAAAGGTATTATAAATTGGGATTTAAACAATTTAAATTTGTCCAAAATAAATTTGCCTGGTTATAATTATTGTGATCCTTTTACAAAATTAGATGAAATATTAGAAAGAGGAGACTCCGGAATAAATAAGATGAGGCTTACAAATATCACGATATTGCTTACAGAGATCATAAAGATTTAGAATCTACACATGAAGCTGATAAAACTTTACAAAAAGAAGCAAAAGAAATTATATGTTAGATAAAAACACTACATTTGGTGAAAAAATTGCTTCTGCTACTGTTGCCTCAACTATGTTTACAAAAAGGAAAATTAGGTTGAGGAATTAAAATGTTTTTATTGAATGTGTATATGTGTGTGTGTGTGTGTGTATGTATGTATGTATATATATATATAAATAAATGAAGATATCAAATATAACTTCCAATATTCCCTCCGAGGAATTAAAAGATTTGGATATACATAAATTTTTAACAGATAATCAAATTGCGAGAAAAAATAAACCTTTGAAAGAAGGCAAAAGTTTCAATTTAACTTTATCATTGCCAACAGTCAAAAAGATGGCCAAAGAAAAAACTAAGTGGTTTATATCATGGAGAAATTATTGCACTTGTGCTTGCTGCTTTAGGTACACTCGGTGGTTTAGCAACAGCAGCTGGTGCAATTTACGGCACTCTTGATCAAGTTAATAAAAAAGAATTAGACGAACAAAAAAGACATAATTTAGCAATGGGAAACAAGGCTAGAAAAGGTTAGTTGCAAAAAGGGGACGAACAAAAAAATTCTAGCTCCACTAATTTTTATATAGAAAAATACGTAAAACTATTAAATATTAAAAATTTCAGAAATGTTTTTATGATTGACGAACTACCAAATAGAATGCACAAAAACTGTGCATTGGTAAATTTTGATATTGCAACAAATCCTGGCACTCATTGGGTTTGCTATTTTAAAGAAAATAATGATGTTTACTATTTTGATTCATTTGGAGGCAATATTCCCACTAATTTAATCAATTACTTTAAAAACGGAAATGTTTGTTACAATGATGACAGAATTCAGAATTTTAATTTAGTTATTTGTGGACATCTATGTTTAATTGTTTTATATCTTTTTTCGAGAGAATTTAAATTTAATGAAATAATTTCTATGTTATTAAATGACGGATATATTTGGGAAACCATTAATAAAATCTTTAAGTAAAATTTTTGACACTAGTGCTCATGCTTTAAAATCATATGTAAATTCACAATGCAATTCCAGTGTTTCTTCTTTACAAAGTGAACTAGCCAACTGTTTTGATTACATAAAATCGTATGTTTCTTTCCTAGGGCATAAACTTGTTAATATAGGTGAACCTATAGATAATAAAGACGCAGGCAATAAAAGATATTTCGATATTATATATGTATAGCAGATTATTCATTAAAAAAGGATGTAGATTCAAAATATAAAACTATTGTTTCTGACTATACATTAAAAACCAATGTTGAATCAAAATACAATACTATTTCTTCTGCTTTACAAGATGAAATAAGTAAAGTTTTTATTTATACAACAAATTATGTTTCTTTTCGACATTGTAGACATTTTAAACTTTTATACCTGTCAAATGTGTTGTTTACTGTTTACAGCTTTTCTAAGAATTCTATCTTAGGTCTATTTCAAAATCATTTTGTACGAATATTCACAGTTTAGACCCATATTATTATTTAGGTCAGCTTTATGATTTAAAAATGCCTGAATTAACGATAGTTCTTACGTTTACGTTACAGTAACATATTTGTTTTCCACAACATAGAACGTTACACGTAATGCACGTTAATATTTTGCCGCAACTGTGTTAAAACACTGTTACAACTGCAGAGTAATGAACTGTAGTATAACTTTTTGTCAGTGATATGTGTTGGGTTACTTCTTTAAAAGGAAGGCCTCAGTTCGAATAACGACGGAATAGAGTCCAACGAAAAAGCGACATTAAAATCAGCACGCACTCGTGTCGTTCATTATTTGTTATAGAAACTTAAAATATAGCTGTTAACATGCACACAAATAAGCCTACCGTTACTTTTATTCGGCTCATATTTATATGTATTGCTACTTACTGTGTATTAGGTTAAAATTTATTGGGGCTGGGCTTGGTTATTTTGTTGTCACGTTACAAGACTGTGTTTCAAACAACCACCAGGGCAAAGGTGCAACTTTGTGATAAACAGACGTGGATGTAAATAAATAACTTCGCCCTAAAAAGAGTTCACATTTATAACTTATAAATAGTTCATATCAAATTATTCAAATCACAGACAGATCCAGCGTAACTATCAATACGCAGCCACGCCACGCTATTTCACATGCATCGGTTACGAACCACACCATAACAGTATATTTATTACTGCCGTAGAAACACAGATTTTTCACAACATCGTAACTTGCTTAGGTAGGTTTAAAAAACACGTCTACAAACGTGATGTCGTAATTTGAAGTATTTTTCAGAGTAAGTATAATTTATGCTTCGTTTGGTAAAACAGCAACACGCCATGTCATGGCTCGCCACGTCTGCCAACTTCACTTCGTTTCTGCCCCCCCCCCCCCCCCCCAATCATGTCTAACTATATTAAAATAAGTATTCAAACATTAAAATCTCTTTTCAGTTGTAAATTACAAATTGAAAAATCATTATTTTGCTGTAATAAGTATGAAATATGCTAAAAGTGAAAACATGTACAATTTTGCCGCGTACTAGCAGGGGGAGAGAGAGGGATAGGGAGAGAGAGCTCAGCAGACAGTTGCTTCAAAATTGCTCTCGTTCGATAAAACAACAATGTACCATTACGGCCTACTCACTATATTTTCTGCTGTAATTTTAAACAGTAAAAATTAGATATGTTGCTATCGGGGCTACCTAAATATTTAAATATTGCAATACGCACCGTTTAATTTACAAATACTATACTAAAAAAATTGGTTAAAATAATATAATATAAACTGTGATCTATTTCTTACCAGCCATTTCCAACATGTCGTTGCTCTTGCTGCTGTTAACTCATATTTAAAAAGAAATAAATATTTTATTTATTCAATAATACAGTACTCTAAAGTTAACCACAGTGTTAAATATTTATGGAATACAGGTTATTGAAAAAACAGGTTGACATGTTATGCCTAGAATGTTTTTTCAAAGGTTAATTTCACGAGTCTCTTCCAATCGGGAATGGACTATATCTTAGAAGCCTCTATATTTGTTTATTTTAAGGGAAAACATTTTTAATTACAAAATGAAAAATAAAAATAATAAATATTGTTAATTGGCATCAAAAAGGTGTTAAAATTATTGGGAAATCATATTTAACTTCTTGTTAAGATGACAATTCTTAAGATATTCACAAAAACATTTTTTACATATAGTTATATGTTGATCCTTACAAGATTTATTATTAGAAAATAATTTTATAGATTTATTCTCATTATACACTTTACATGTTTTTGTTGGATAGTTATCATGATGAATTTCATTTAAAATACCTACTGTTGTATTGTGTGATTTACTATTTCTATGTTTTTCGACTCTCATTGATTTTTATAATTTTCAGCACAATATTTTTTACAAGTGTTAATATGCCTATATTTTGTGTATTTATGCATGTGAAAACTTTCTATGTTTAATACTTCACCACATTTTTTACATTGCTTAGATATGGTATTAGTTTCCATTGTATTTATTAAGAAAATTAATTTATTGAGAGGATGAAAAAATATTTTTCTTTAATAATTTGTTTCTTTGTAAATAACACAAAAATGGAATCACTTCTCATGAAGCTGAACTATTTGTTTGAATACATTAAACTACAGGATCTAGATATTGATAAATTGTATGTAGACACAGATTTTCAAATTCATGAATCTAAGTTTGGTAAAAAAAAATTACTTGCATTCTAGATTGCAAGTATAAACTTACATTACCTGATCGATATGTACAGTTTTGGGGGAGAGAAAAAAAAAAAAAAAAAAAAAAAAAAACTTTAAAATTAATGAATGATAAACAAATTTTTATAATGTATAAAGGCTTAAAAGAAATGAAAAATGGAAAATCTGTAAATGATATTGATTTCTGTTATATTTAACTTCTATCAATTTGCATCTTTTTATTTGATTTTTATCTTAATTTGCTTGATTTAGATTGCTCACTTGCAAAATTGGCATTTCTAAAAAAAACGTGAAAATTTGCTTGAAAATATAGAACTTTGTTTAATTTTGGGGTAAATTTGAATTTTTTGATGAAAATGTGTAGTGGTCCAGGAACCGCCTTTTACATCCACTCATATCACAGGATTCCCTGAAAAGTAGCAAACTTGTTTGAAATTCATCAACATTTACCTGATTTCCCTGTTTTCCAGACCTGTGGCAACCCTGATTTAAAAGGCAAGAATCAACACACTATTTGTGTTAGTATAACACTTCGATTCAAAGAATGTGGGAATATTTTAATCTTAGTTTCAAGGAAATACACATATACAACACAAAGACTTGTAAGACACGCAGTCTGTCATCTACATGGTATTTCACTTCAAAAATAGTGAAATAATGGCCTGCAACATCATTATCAGCAAGAGGTCAGGAGGCAATGCATGACTCGCAATAGCCACACAATTATCTGGTAGCAGTATGGGAATGACAAAGGGTATTACACAATCAACCTGCTGATGTTGCAATACAATCACTTCCAACTGGCTATGTCAGGCAAAGTGAATCAGATGTTCAACTTTTTCAACCCCTGATACTTCATCTAAAAAATCACAGTCCCTGAAGTCCCTTTCTGTGCTCAATTCAAGGTGTCTACCAAACCAGGCTTTTGAAATTCCTGGCTTTTTCCAGGTTCTTGTGTTACATGTCCAAGGTCAATAAAATGCCCAATAACATAGGAAAATTAACACTCCATTACCCTATGCATACTCTGCATTGTATTAATTAATGGTTTTAAACAATACCACCATTTAAATCATCTCTCCTTCCCCAAAATGAGGTAAAAGATGACATAGTATTGAAGGTTTTATCAATAGTTAAAGAAATAAACATAAAACCTAATATTATGAATCGTATCACTACAGTAAAATTATAACATACAACATAAACAAACCACAAAAATTCTCTATTTCAAGTACTATTATAATTTGTTATAAAACTTGCCATTATCTGAAGGATCCTGTTTTGAAAATTGTCACACCATTAGTTTCTTGACAGAAGGCTGCAGTGAACAACTAACAGCACTGAAGAACATTTGAAATTTCCACTGCAACTCACTGTTGCTATTATCATTACCATTAAAAATCATTCAAGAGGAGAACCTCAGGATTAGAGAAGTCTGTTGGATATGACAATGTCAGTGGTTACTATAATGTAAAACAAGTTTGGGACAAAGTAAGCCTATGATGAATTCCAGTTCACTGTAGTCACCTTAGTCTTGATAAGACTAATTAACATCTGATAACCTTTCAAATTGCAGATTTGGTCATCAGATTTACCTCCATTATAGGGTTATAAAAATTAAAATATGTCGCATGAACTTTTTAACACTAAATTCAGAACCACTTTCAGCACCAAGGATAGCAGTTATTCAAACTGTCATGAAATATGTCTTCTTGAATATTGACAATTTAAATAAATGTCCAATCCCAGAAAAGATGCCACAAGTTTCCTTAAATTACAAAACTAAATATTAAAAAATAAGAAGAAAAAATGAACATTTACATCGCTATTTACACAATTTTCATTTCTGCAGTCCCTTCAACTGCTCATCAATGGCAGCAAGTTCTTTCCAAGTTTCCAGAAGCAGCTTTTGTTTTTTAGTCTCCAGTTCTTTAGCGAGCATAGCAGCTTTCCTCTTCTCACTTGCTGTTTTCTTTTCCGCAGTGAGTTTGCTTCTTCTATCATCCAAAGCCTGTACCCACCTGGCATTTGCACTCCGCATAGAGAAGAGCAGTTGCTTAGTTATGTCAAGAGCGTAAAGACTACCTGCACTCTTCACATTGTATAAAATAAGTAGCAATTTCACCACTTTCCTCAAGTTTTCAGCTAATGGAGTCCTGCTTAAGAGGGAAGCCCAGAAATCATCTAATCTAGTGTCTTTTCTGTAAGCCTTTATTTTCTCTAAGACGAGTTCCTGAGAAATGAGACATCTGTATTCTCTGTCAGCACTCTGAAGAGTACTGTAGCAGGAAGTAAGTTGCAATTCAGGAGAATATCTAATGATGTTGTCAGTTGCTTTATTGCTGCTTCTCCTGTGGACACCACTTTGTAAGGTTTCAAGAACGACAAAGCTTCTGTTAAAGGGTATTTAAGTGGACACCACTCTAGCAATTTCGCAGCAATTTAAAGCAGCACGAGTGGCATATCAAAGATCAACATCTTTAGCATTCGTCAGGTTGCTGTAAAGGCCATTTTATTTTTTTGAAACATCTATTTCATGCAACGGCACAGTAGGTATGACATCTTTCACAATTCTTTCCATACAGGTCTTCAGTAAGTGTATCAGGCTACTATGAAAAAATGGAACTAACACGGCATCAGACTGGAAATCACTCTCTGAGAAAGGGTTCCAGATCTTCAGCAAGCGAATTAAAGAATGCCAGTTTTTCTTGAAGGAGTTTAGCTCGTAATTTTTTTGAAACAACTTTAAAAGCTTGAAGATGGCTGACCATTGGTGTTTTGAACATGTTCAACGTATTTATTCAAATGGGGCAGAGTTGACTGGGCCCTTTTAGACATTTCTACATTTTTAACCCAGCGAACAGCACAGAACTTTTTTGGAAACTCCAATGAATTTGTCACAGTTGTGTAAACCCCATGGCGTGTTGGGTTGTCTTTAAACAGAAAGTAACAAGCTCGGAAAAATGAAAACAAATACCAACCTGTCAACCAGTTTTGAATACTCCATGAACAACATGAAGACCACAATCCCTACCTCCAGCAACTGTGGCACATCTGTGGTATGTCGCAGCTCTTGCTTAAACAAGCTAAGAACTTTCTTGTTTACATTAGGTTCATCCACTGATACCTGCAAAATTTTAGATACGTCTAGAGCTCTAGACCATTTAAACCTTCCTTTATCCCATTCAATATGTCCACAGCTCCTGATTGGGAAAGGAAAACAGAAGAAAAATACCGCACTGATGCCCGGTTCTTAGTTTCATCCCAATAACGGACGCTTAGGTGCAGCTGTTGTTTTTGGGATACTTTATTGAGGCTTTCATCAAAACCAATTACATAATTGTCGCAACTATTAATCACACCTTGCAAAGTCTTTTTAAAGTAAGAGTTAGACCATAAACAATGCTGTAGGCTATTTTGTCTTTCTTTAACTTCATTTCAGAAGCTATGACACTGTCCTGAAACATTATCTTAAAAAGCTCCACACTGTGTTCTGAATTTCTAAATGAGTTGTGCTCAATTACAGTGTGCAAGCACCACAAAACTTCTGCTTCAGTAACTGAATCCTTTATTTTGAATTTCTTTAAGAGACTGGAGGACTGGACATTTTCTTGAGGTGTGAGCTGAATACTAGCTGAAGGCTGAGTTAGAAATGCAGAGGACTGCATTGATGGTGTAGGTGAAACTGGCCAGGAAAGTGGCACATGCAAGTCAGGTGCTTGCACTGTCGTCGTGGTACTCTTTTAAAAAAATATTCCTAAATTTTCTGACTTTTTTTCATTTGCTGTATTCTCTTTATGCTTTTTTCCACTAGCATGGCTGACAAGAGCAGTTCTATGCATGGAATTAAAAGCTATTTCTTTTCTGCACAGTGTACAAAATATATGTCCTTGCTGTTTGCCCAGATGTGCCCATGGGAACTCATCTTTCCACCTAAACTGAAAACTTGTCCAACAGGGGGCCATTTATATAGAACAAAGCTTCTAAGGAACTTTACCTTATACTAGATGAACTTCTCTGTGTGCTTCATAATTTATTTAGTATTCCACATTCTATCTATCAAAAATAGGTGGAACGGCAAATTCGTAAAAGATTAAGCACCACGCCATGTACAAGTAAATATAAGTGATCACTTTAAATACCATTATGGCATTATACTTCCTCCACATTTGGTCCACAAACTCGAACCACAGCGCGGAATGTTGTCACTGTCACTTTGCTTTCATGTATTACATGAGCATACGGTAGACACAGATGTAATGCACAAAATGAATGCCTTCCCTTAGATATTCGTCTGTGGCATCCGGCATGGCGTGGTCTGTTTCCTCTCTCCCCACCAGTAACATCCTAATGGTGCACGGCACATGCAATAGAGAGAGAGAGAGAGAGAGAGAGAGAGAGAGAGAGACCGAGCTTTTTTTTGCTAGACAACTTCCTCTCTCGAATGAAGCTGCACAGCTGAGAGAGACAGAAAGAGGGGGATGGAGAGCGTGAGAGAGGATGCTACGTTACCACAGTGCTTGCTAGGTAACCACTTCCCCTCTTGGCCGCCGCCAGGCGTGTAAGGGGAGGTAGCAAGCCAAACTTACCCAATGTCGTGTTGGGAAGATAGACGCAGTGCTCGTTGCTGTGCCTTGCATGGTGGCAATCACCGCCCATTTTGACAACCTCCATGCCACACAAAACTCCCGGAACCACGACAATATTTCCGGCTTTTTCCAGGTTTATTCCTGGTCATTACAAAATCCCTGCGATTTCCCGGTTAGTAGACACCCTGTCAATTGATATGCAGGAACACAGTAGGTTTACTTACCAGGATGGATATATATATATTTTTTTTATTTATAAAACAGCACAAGAATTTCAGCTAAAAGAACACAAAGTTTATTAATGAAAAGCAAGGGACTGTTTTCGTTGAATTGTAGATGAAAATCTAACTAACTTAGTCTAGCAAGTTAGGCAGGATAGCCTGTCTGTCATACGTTTGTCCTTCGAACCATGCAGTTTACAACCAGACGTTATTAACGGGGCAGTATCCTTAATAAATATGCTAATTGTGTATTTTCATTCAAGATCTTACGTTTGTACTGTCCATTTGTTTTTGGTTACTCCAGTGTTCCAAGGATAATTTAAAGTGTGAAACTTTCCATTTTTAAAACTAACTTGATTGTATTCCATGCTTTAACATGCCTTCTCTTTGTTTTTTATTCAAACCTGCGAAAACCGTTTCTTTCTGTACCCCTCTAAAATGAAAATTTTGACATGCATTTGAAATTACTACTGCAAACGAAAGGGTGAGTAGTAACCAAATTAAATGTAACTTCACAATGGCGGGGACAGCGATGAAGATGAGGAAACTGCGGGAGATGAGAGTAAAATATGTACGTTGTTGTGATAAAATGTTACCCCACAATGTCCTTCAATTTCATAGACCTCTCCACTATCAAGTTTGTAACTTGTATTAACAATATTGTCAATTTAAGTATTGTTTGGTTAGGTCTTTATGAAATTAAATGTGATTTCGTGATAAAATACTACAATTATATCAGGAATACACGAAAAAACGCCATATTGCAAAATGGCCGAACAAAACAAGGTAATTCTTAAAGATGGGCTAGCTGCTTTTAGAGGAAAAATAAATAAATAAAAATCTTGGTAATTGGTATAATTACACTATACTAACTGCATAGAACACAAATTTACTACAGGTATCAACATTTCAGCAATAGAAAACCCAAAAACTATAGTGGGGACGGCTATGAAGAATAGGGAAAATGTGGGGTAAAACGAGTGAAAAATAAGTACAGTACATAATGTAATATTTTTCACGAAAATACATTAAATTGCCAAAAGACTGTTCAAGCAAAGCCAAACATTTTGCACCAAGCCAGAGTCCCAGTGCCAGCAGGGTAGTAAATCCCCAAAACCATGATTCTAGGCGCACCTGCAATTTTTTCTGGTGGTGGCGCAAAGTGTTACGCATCAGCAAAGCTTGAGTGTTTCCCCAGAAATGATTTTCAAGTGTAGCCTATTTTCATGTGTGTTTTGCAATTTAATATATTTTTGTGCTATTTGTAATATTAATTATAATATTGTATCATGAAAACATGTTTAGTTGCAAAAGATCAAAATTACAATTACCTAAATTGACAATGTTACCAATACAATTTAGAAATACGATAGTGGGGACGGCTATGCACTGGAGGGAAATAATGGGGCAAAATTTTATCATGACAACGTATAGTCCATTCCCGATTGGAAGCGACTTATGAAAATCAACCTTTGAAAAAACTCTCTAGGCATAATATGTCACCTGTTTTTTCAATAACCTGTATTCCACAAACATATATCACTTTGGTTAACTTTAGAGTACTGTTTTATTGAATAAATGAACCTTTACCTTAATATCTTCTATAACTTGTAATATTTATTTCTTTTTAAAATATGAATTAACAACAGTGAGTGCAGCAACATGTTGGCAATGACCGGTAAGAAATGGCTCACAGTTAAAATATTATTTTAACCTCGTTTTTTAGTATACAATTTGTAAGTTAAACGGTGCCTATCTAAATATTTAAGCAGCCCCGATGGCGACATATCTCATTTTTACAGTTTAAAATAACAGCGGAAAATATTGTTAGTAGGTTGTAATGGTACAGTATTGTTTTATCGAGCGAGAAAGAAATTGAAAAACTGTCTGCTGGCGAGGCTTGTCGCACTCTCTCTCTTTCTTCGTCTCTTTCACACTTGGAAATTTCACATCGCTAGTAAGCAAGATAGTTATACATGTTATCTATTGTATGATATTTCATACTTATTACAGCAAAATAATGATATATAATTTACAACTGAAAAGAGAATAGGTTTGATTTTAATATATTTAGATATGATGGGGGGTGGGGGGGGGGGGGGGGCAGTTACCTAGTGAAGTTGGCAGACGCGGTGAGCCATGACATGGCGTGATGCTTTTTGTCAAACGAAACAAATTATTCTTACTCCTAAAAATACTTCAAATTAATACATCACGTTTGTAGACTTTTTTTTTTAAACCTACCTTGGCTAGTTACAATGTTGTGATAAATGTGTGTTTCCACGGTAGTAATAAATATACTGTGACATGTGTTTCGTTAATCATTGCATCTGTGAAATGGTGTGCCTTTGTGCATCATGGTTGATAACGCTGGCTCTGTACAGGATTTCAAATATTTGATTAGCATTATTTATACGTTTTAAATGTGGACTGTTTTTATGACGAGTTACTTATTTACATCCACGTCTGTTTGTTTATCACAACATTGTACCTTTGCCCTAAGGGTTTGAAACACAGTCGTGCAACGTAATTTGCGATAATCCCAGAAGAAAAATACTAAGCCCAGCTGATAAAATTCAATAAACTTAATAAACAGTAAGTAGCAATAAATCAAAATATGAGCGGAATAAAAGTTATCGTAGGCTTATTTGTGTGCATGTTCACCGCTATCTTTTAAAGTTTGTATGAGAAAAATGAGCAACACGAGTTGCATGCTTGAATTTAATGTGCCCTTTTCACTGGTTGTTCCTTCACTTTAATATTTATTCCAACTGAGGCCATCCTATTAAAGAAATAACCCAATGCATATCAATAACAAAAAGTATAATACTATAGTTCATTACCCAGCAGTTGTAACAGTGTTAAACACAGTCGCTGCAAAATATTAACGTGCATTACATGTAATGTGCTATGCCATGGAAAACAAATATGTTAATGTAACATGACCATAAGAACTATAGCTAAATCAGACATTTTTAAAACACCATAAAGCTAACCTAAATAATGTTGAGGCCTAAACTGTGAATATTTGTATGAAATGGTTTTTGAAATACACATGTTTGTTTATATTTGGCGGAAGGATACGAAACGGGCCTGCAAGTAGATATTTAGCAGGGTTCCGAGAAAGTGGTTTCCAATGGGGAATGGACTATACATAGTTTTTGAAACCCCCATTTCCTTCATCTTCATAGCCCTCCTCACTATTGTATTTGTAGCTTGTATGGTAATACTGTCAATTTAGGTCATGTTTGGTTGTTTTTTCCAATCTAACTTATTTTCGCAAATGAATATTACATTATATAAATATTTTTCACTATTTACCCCACAATTCCCCTGATCTTCATAGCCCTCCCCACTATCGTTTTTGGGGTTTCTATTGATCAAGTGTTGATGGCCCTAGTAAATTTGTGTTCTGTATAATTAGTAGAGTGGAATTATACCAATTTCAGAGATTTTTTTATCCAAAAAAGCCCCTATTCTTAATTACCCATCCATTAATTTATTTATTTGGTATGCAATTGTCTACACTTCCTCTTCATTTTTCGAATCTCTATTGTCCATAAAATGGTGGTTTATAATGGTAGTTCTCCCCCAGCCCAAGCATCGGTCAAGTGGAACTGTGATATTATAAAAGTTAATATTTTACAAATATTATAATTCTTACACTGGCAATAAAATAACCAGAAAGAAAAAGAAATAACTTCAGTATTCATAAATGTTTACATAACACTTTCAACTCAGTATTATGAGATAAAACTATCTTTTCTCAGTTGTCACCTCACTGGTCACTTGCTAGTGACATACTTGATTAGTCTTTAGCAGTAACTCTTTCAAAACACCAAATCTTCCTTGCCCTTTCACCATATGATCAGAACTTTTCAACTAGAAGGTTCTGGAACACAGTCTCTTAGGTACAGCACAATGCCACATAACATGGTCCCTTACCTACCTGCAGTACTTGCAAGCCACATACAACATTCATAACACTATGATCTACTACACAAACTGCCCTCATTCTTCATAATTACCAGCTGAAACTCTTAGACTTCATGTTTAGCCCCAATGTATAAACCAGCCATACCGAAAATACATTTGTCAAAAAATGCAACTGGTAGGACTACGCAGACCTAAATTTCTTCGTAACGTAAATCTAATAAAATCAGTAAATTAATTCTGACTTACTAAATATAATAAGTACTGCGACTGTTACAGCCATTTTCAAAATAAGCAATGCTCAGAGCAATCCTTTTTATCACAAGTCAGACACAATGCACTTCTCACCCAACCGGCTTGCCACTATCTAGAAATCGTATTGAAGGCGACAGTGGCCAACATAAACTGAACTACAAAATACACTTGACTGTTTCAGGATTTTATAACCTTAAATGTACAACACAACAGCGATAAAAAAAATTAAAGCTTTACAAAATCACAAAACACACTCCCGTCCCTTCTCAGTTATTGCACAACTACTATACATCAGTTCAACTAACTATACATTACTTCAGCCCTCGCTCAGTGGTTATATAGAAATGTATGATGCAATATCGATTGTCTATGTGTATATCGATCAAATAATAATAAGATTTCGATACAAATTAAATACCAATGTAGATAGCGGCACAACTTCCAAAGCTGACCAAATAAATCTGCAAAAATTTTACGTGGCTCTCTCCACCATACACCATATTGTAACACTAAAAATAGAAATATTATTTATGAATAAGAAACTAGATACTTCTAAAATTATCAACGAAATCATTTTAACAAAATCTATAGTTATAATGTAACATTATATCTTTACAATACAATGTTAGTTGTAAAACATTGAGATTAAAATACGTTAGTGTCTTATACATCCAGTTTTGTGAATTGAAGATATCCGAATACAACTTCTCCACTTCGATGAATCAATCAGTGTTTAATACAACTGTGTACACTTGTTTAGCCATTTTTCTAAATTGATTATCAGTAGTATTTTCCACTGCTGCAAATGCAAATTAATACCATTATACACAAATTCTAACGTTATCATCGCCCATTTTTAGAATTCAACGTACCAATTAATTTCGTCTATTTGGTATGCTTGAAATATTCGAAATACGGTGTGTTAACTTTTTATTTTTCAGGGAATGCGTTCGAAAATTCATCGGTCCAATAAGTTTTGTCAAATAAAGTTGGACAGTCATTATGTCAACAAAACATAATAAACGCAAAATAGTCGCATGACTTTAGTTGCCAACAAACATTTGAAAATAAGACCGGTTCAAAACTTATTTAATGTTTGGCAGTTCGAATAATCCATCCGAGATCAGCAGGCCATCGTCGACAAAATACGCCAAAAGATAGAACTATGTTTGATTGTTTTCTTGGAAATTAAGACAACTTTAAAAGCACTTAAATATTATTCAGTAAAATTCGTACAGCAATAATTCACTTAAAACAGAAACAGAAACAGAAAAACATCGCATATCTAGCTCTATCTATAATGAAATATACGCCTACTTATGATATCATTTAAAAAAAAAAAAAAAAAAAAAAAGTCTATACAAAGACAGCCTATGTATGAGACTTGGCACTGAAAGGTACTAATTCCTTTAGGTACTAATTTAGGTCATCAGTAAAGGAGGACTAGTGTTCTGGCATCTGAATTGGAGACTGTAATTCCGGCAGAAACTACTAACGTGCAGAAGGTCAGGTGGTCTCAGTAAAAGCAGACGATGCAACATGGCGGCGATGGGGCGATGTGTAACGAGTAAAGTGCGTTGTTGTTCAGTTCAGTATTATTGTTCAAAGAGCAGTGTTACATGCTATAGAATTCGTCATTATTATAATATGTACTATATGTGTGTGTGTGTGTGTGTGTGTGTGTGTGTGTGTGTATATATATATATATATTATAAAATATATATATATATATATATATATATATTAATATTATAATATAATATACACACACAACACACATATATATATATATATATATATAATATATATATATATATATATATATATATATATCCTCCTCTCTCTCTCCTATATAATATATATATAGAGAGAGAGAGAGAATAAAAAATATATGACAAAAACATAATACATAAGATGCAAGTGGAAAATATATTTTCACATTCTTTGATCTCATCATGAATTGACGAGTTTGAATCATACAAAAATTATAGCAAATGCCATTATTTCTGCTGAAAACTAGTGACGAGTGTTCCCCTTGAGTAGTACAGAAATGCCGATTCGAGCGCAACCACAAAAAAAGTGGCTCAAAAGGTTGCATTTGAGCGTAACCACAAAAAAGTGGCTCAAAAAATTGCATTTGAGCACAGCCACAAAAAAGTGGCTCAAAAAGTTGCATTTGGGAGTAGTTGCAAAAAAGTGACTAAAAGTTGCATTTGGTTAGATCATAGGCTTTACAAAAAAGAGTTGCGTTAAACTTTGCGTTTGAGTGCATCTGCAAAAATACGCATAAAAAGTTGTGTATGGGTGCAGTTGCAAAAAAAAAAATGTGCTCAAAAATTTGAATACGTAAAAAATAAAATATTTTATATAATAAATAGACGCAAATGAAAGTCAACTGATGTCTAATACAATGATGATGACCATGGCAATGAAACAGACTAACGCAACTGGTAATGTTTGGAAAGAATATAAATTTAAGAAAGATGTTTTTGCTAAAAGAAGGAAGAAATTTCATGAGAAGTATGTCAAGTGTGAAACTTGTAATCACTTTTACAAACCATCTCTCATAAGAAGTCATCCTACAAGTAGATTGCACAAAGTTCTTGCACCAATACATAATAAATCACATGAACCAACAAATGCATGGGAAATTTTTAAAATATCACAACATTTAATATCAAAACAGAAGTTCCCATGAGAGAAACAAGTGAAACTTGTAATCACTATTACAAACCGTCTCTCATAAGAAGTCACTTGAGAAGTAAAATTCATTAGTACACAGCCAGATTCAGTGTAGAAGAAATCGAAACAGCATTTCAATCAAAGCAGGGTCAAGACTTATGCTGTAAATAATGTGAATGCATACAAAGACCCAAATCATTTCCTAAACAATGTAAAAGAAACTGTCACGGGACTAATTAGTAAACATTAAAAATCACTCAAAGTGAACATGATATTCTTCACTTAGTACAAAAGGGGAATTGGTGGGAATATTGAGTATGTAGAAAGCTCCTTTAAAACAAAGAACGAAATTATACTGAAATCGACTAATCTGGAAGAATATTATACCAACAGCATATCGAAAATCATAGCTGAGATGGGGGCTTTCGAAGCAAAGGGATCTCAGTGGGTACACAACAGAATATTTAAACTAGAAGTACGAATAAATAAATATGTACCATTCAAGGGCAGTTCTTATGTTGATCTCCCAGAAAAAATCAAAGTTAAGCAGGTGGTAACTAATGTTAAGAATAATGATAAAAAATGTTTTTTGTGGTCTGTTCAATCTGCATTGCAAGTACAAAGAGAGCCCGAAAGAATGAATAAATACATAGCTTACGAACATGAGTTTGATGATGCACTTAAGGGTTTGAATGAAATTGGATAGCATACCAACCTTTGAGTAAAGAAGTGTAATTTCTATTAATGTATACGCATCCAAAGAAAAAGATGGTTATAAGAAATATATCACTACTGCTGGATAAAAAGTCTTTCGAGACTTATCGCATCACAAGAATCAAATAATGGTCACTATATATATATATATATATATATATATATATATATATATATA
This sequence comes from Dryococelus australis, assembly GCA_029891345.1. NCBI lineage: Eukaryota > Metazoa > Arthropoda > Insecta > Phasmatodea > Phasmatidae > Dryococelus > Dryococelus australis. The sequence goes on along the minus strand of CM056993.1, from coordinate 356,323,779 downwards.
TATATATATATATATATATATATATATATATGCGATAGATGTTTGCAACATTTCTACTCTGTAAGTAAGCTAAAAGATCAAGAACAAGACTGCCGAGATCACGATGGTGTAAGAGTTGAAATATCATCTAAAGGAAAAAAATGACATATTAAGATTTAAAAAACAAAAATCATTCTTTGAGAGTTTCGTTTGTGATATATACTGATTTTGAATGTTTGTTGACTAAAATTAAAACTCGCCAAGCAGACGAATCGTACACAAAACCATACCAAAAACACGAACCTATTAGCTTCTGTTACCATGTAAAATACGAACATGGATACTATAAACCACCAGTAACTTATGAAGGATCTGATGCATCTAGTGTATTCGTTAAAATGCTAATGGAAGAAGCAAAGCCTATTGGTGATATATACACAAATGGAAAACCAATGCTTCCACTAACTCAGAAAGAACAAATTGTTTATGATACAGCTACCCATTGACATATATGTGAAAAGTCTTTGATTGATGGTTCTGTGAGAGATCATGATCATCTTACGGGGAAATTTAGGGGAGCTGCACACAGAGATTGTAACATATGGTATAAAAATCCATGTTTTATCCCAGTGTTTATACACAATCTATCTGGTTATGACACACATTTATTTATAAGAGATCTTGGCATAGATGAAAATAAAATTGATCTAATTCCCAGCAGCGAATAAAAATATATTTCTTTTCCGAAACATGTATGTGAAAGTGTAAATCTTAGATTTATTGACTCATTTAAATTTATGGCTAGTAGTATCGATAAACTCTCTAGCAACCTTTCCAGAAGCCAGTTCAGAGAAATGTGTAAGCATTTTTCCAATGAACTTCTTAACTTTGTTATAAGAAAAGGTGTTTATCCATATGACTACATGGATAGTGCTGAAAAATTTTGTGAGATATCACTTCCAACCAAACATGCATTTTACAACAAACTCAATAAATGGACATTACAGACGAAGATTACGAATTTGCGAGAAATGTGTGGGAAAAATTCAACATAAAATCCCTAAGAGAGTACACAGAACTCTATAAAAAATCTGATATATTAATATTGTCCGATATAATGGAAAATTTTAGTGATGTATGTCCAAAACGTATAAGCTAGATTCAGCATGGTAATACACAGCCCCAGGGTTACCGTGAGATGCTATTCTCAAACATACTAAAATATAATTAGAATTATTAATAGATTACAACATGATTTTGATGATAGAAAAAGGTGTTTGTGGTAGAATTTCACAATGCTGTAAACAATATTGTAAAGCAAATAATAAATATATGAATGCTTATGATAGTACATGGGAAATCTTTTATCTTTCATATCTGGATCCCAATAACGTATATGGATGGGCTATGAGCCAGTATTTACCCTATGTTGGGTTTAAGTGGAGAAATACAAATATTCATGTAACAAAAATACAAGATGATTCTAGAAAAGGTTATATATTGGAAGTTTATTTGGAATAACCACATGAACTACACAATCTCCACAAAGATCTGCCTTTGGCACCAGAAAATAAAATACCACATGGTTAAAAAAATCCCAAACTCTTGACTACTCTGTATGGCAAAGAAAAATACATAATACACTATGTAACTCTTAAACAATATCTAGCTCTCAGAATGAAGTTGAAAAAGAACCATAGAGTTCTGGAGTTTGATCAATTAGATTGGCTAAAGTTCTATATTGATCTAAACACAAATATGCGAACAAAGTCTAATAATGACTTTGAAAAAGATTTCTACAAGCTAATGAACAATTCCGTTTTTGGAAAAACAATGGAAAATATTAGAAACAGAGTGGATATATGGTTGTGCACAAGTTATAAGCAAATGGATAAACTAGTGGCTAAACCAAACTTTAAAGAGAGAACTATATTTACTAACTCTTTGGTTGCAGTTCATATGATTAAAACAAAACTGTGGTTTAACAAGCCTATTTATATTGGAATGAGTATACTTGATCTATCGAAAGTCTTAATGTACAATTTTCACTATAATATAATGAAACCAAAGTATGGGGAAAATATTGAACTGTGCTACCAAGATGCTGATTCATACATCTATTATATAAAAATACCAGTGATATGAAATAAATTATCGATAATTTTGATACTCCTGGCTATAAAAAAGATAATCCATATGGTATACCGTTAGTTAACAAAAACATTATTGGCCAAATGAAAGATGAATGTAATGGAAAAATAATGGAAGAATTTATTGGATTGAAATTGAAAATGTATGCAATAAATGTGGAAGGTGGTGTAAAGAAAATAGCAAAGTGTGTGAAAACCACTGTAGTCAGAAATGAGATTAGTTTTGATGACTTCGAAAAGTGTTTGTTTGGTAAAAAAAAGTGTTGTACAAAAGTATGAATCTTATTAAAAGTAAAAAAAAAACATGAACTCTATACGAGTGAGTTGAGAGAAAAAAAAAACATTAAGTTTCGAAGATGATATAAGATTTATATTTAAAGATGGTATTATTACACTACAATGGGGGCATTACAAAATAAAAAAGATTGATACTATGAAATATTATATAACAGTAAATGTTTTAATGGATAACCGTCCATTAAAAACTAATAACCATACATGTTAGCGCACTATTGGACTTCGGTGATTCTTTCACTTTTAGCATCATAAATTAGGTTTCTTTGTCTTACTAGTACCACATTACAAATTGTTGAAGCCGATATTGGTTTATTAAAATCAACTGTAAGTTTCAGATAAGTTCGATCTTTTACAATAGCGGGTTTTCTGTAAGAACAATCAATAACATACAATGGTCTTCTTCCAATAAATGACCCAGAGTTGAAATACAGTTCATTATTACGATAAGGGGTATCTAGTTTAGTCTTTGAATTTCTAAAATCAGTGTAAGCAATATACATCTTATCGAAAATTTTATCGTCAATGTTTAAATTCCAATTCTCTTTGGGAAACACTTCTCAAACATTGAACCGTGTGTGAATTGTCCAGGATCTTCTTTTCTGATTCGTTGAACACCAACAATGACAAAGTCTGGCATATCGAATTGGATCTAATTGAACTGATCTTTTATATCAAACTTAAATGAGTTTGCATTAGTAAGTACTGGTTTTTCAAGACATTGCCAATAATTAAAACCAATTGGAATTTTGGGGTGTTTGTATAATTTTGCTTTAATTTCGTCTCCATAATTAGGATCGTATTCAACAATTGGCCACAGAATTTCCATTTTCTCAATAACAATTTAACCAGCATTTGGTCTATTATCTTCATTATCAGATTCATCTGCTCTCTTTGGTGGTCTTCTGTAAAGAGAAGCATCATCATTAGATTTTCGAATGAATGTGATCTTGTACCCACCTTTCCAGAATATTTCATTACAATCTCTCATAAACCCAAACAAATATCTTAATGGTTAGGTAATGTCGTTACATTATCTTTCCTAGCATATTTACCTAGGTCTATCCCCGACATTTTAAAGTATGCTGATTCTGATTCCGAACCTAGCAATGTATGCATCATTGTTGAAGTGATACCAGGGTGTCAATACTTTGATTATACAACCATGTTTAGAGATCTCTATTCTTGAGAACTTGAATGGGAATAAATTCTCACTAAGATCAATAGTTGAAGTTTTTTCATAATCTGCATTTGTATTTCTTTTAGTTAGCTTATACTGTTGGTATACATGATCTTCATACGGGGAGTGAAAATGCATAGCCAATAGGAATATCAAACTCAATGTGCTTGTTGTATTCATTCAAATTATTTTTTGTTTGGCCTTTTGGTGGAAACGACTGACGTTCACAACTTTCAATTTTTTGTTGAACCATTTATTATATAGAAAAAAAAATCTTAAACTACTACACTTTTCTTATCAACCCAAGAATTATGACTACTATCAAAACCTAACCATTTAATTAGCAGCTTATTTCCTTTTTTCGCAAAACTTTTTCCACTAAGTAGTCTTTATCATATTTGGTCTCAAGCAACTCTGGCTCAAAAAATCATTTCAATAAGTTCATTTTTAAAAATTTTTATTCTATATGTCGTGGGGTTTTTGTGCAATACTTCACAAGCCTCAAATACTTCAGTTGACCAATTTAGTATACATCCTTTTTCAAACAAATTTTTACTTTTACTTATACGAACTTTATCTCCTATTACAAACTTTGGTTTAACTATTTTTCTTTCTCCCTAATACATGTTGATTAGATAATAGAAATTTCATTCTTTGCATTTACATTGGTGGGTTTCATTTCGATTGTACTGTGAACAGTGTTATTGTATTTACTTATTTATTTAGGTATTATAGCCACCCATTTATAGTTTCCCTGCATTGTAAATATCTTACACATTTTCTCCTTCAATGTTCTATTAAATCTTTCTACAACACTAGCTTTCTTTTCACTGTATGTTGAATAGTGTGTTATGTTGTTATTAGTCATTAATGCCTTAAAAGATTGATTGCAAAATTATTTCCCTTTGTCTGTTTGTAAATGCGTGGTTTGCGATCATTCAAAATAGTTTTAAATGCTAACGCAACATTTTCACCAGTTTTATCTTTGATTGGTATTGCCAATGCATATTTGGAAAAAAAGTATATCACTGTTAACATATATTTAAACCCTTTGTTAATTCTGTGTTTACTTTTTAAAGATAAAGAATACATCTGAACTAAACCAGCTTGCCAAAGATCATCGATGCTAAAAGATAGAACAGTTTTTCTGGGGAATTTTTTTTCGCATTGGTTTATGAATTTCATTTACAATATCGTTTTTTATACCCCCACCAGTGAATATCGAGTTATTGGTAACACAACATCTACAAACACATTTAATTCCTACTTTGTTATTATATGTAAGTTCATATGAACTTAGTGTATTGTCATACATTTGAGAAAGTATACATTTAAGTTATCGTTGTTAATTTTATTTATCTATATAATAAATGAGACAATAAAAAATTGTAAACAACATAGAGAAGAATATAGAAAGAGGAAGACAGTTAATTGAAAAGTTTAAAACTTTTAGAAAATTTCGCCAAGAATAATATAATAAAAATAAATAACACGAACAACCATTGATAGATGTGATAGAAGATTTGGGACAAAAGTTGGACATGTAACAATTGAAAAGTTTAAAACTTTTAGAAAATTTCGCCAAGAATAATATAATAAAAATAAAAACACGAACAACCATTGATAGATGTGATAGAAGATTTGGGACAAAAGTTGGACATGTAACAAATGAGAATAAGAACTTAATAAAAGAACTTGTTCTGTTTGCTGTTAAGAATTTAGACTACCCACATACACCAACAGAAACATCTTTCAAAAGAAAACTGTTTGGTAAAACAGGCACAGATGAACGCTATGACGATGACATTAAACAAATTGGTGATGATGATGAATGCTATGACGATGGCGTTAAATGCATTGGCGTTGACGATGTATGCTATGACGATGGTGTTAAGCACACTGACGATGACAATGAACGCTATGACGAAGCATAGGAGTATTTGAAAACTGATATCTCACAGTTAACTAACTACAAAAAACATTTATTGATAGGAAAGTGGCCGATTTCTTAATTGACTGCAAAGACGATGTTTTTGAACAAAATGCTGATAAAGGTAGATTGTATATTGGTGATAGCGAAGTAACATTCATCAATGACAAATTTACTGTAAAAGGCTTGGCATACACTGGAACGGATGGTTTTATGAAATTATCAACTAGTAAGAAAGTAACAGAAAGTGACTACACTGCAACCGACTATGAACACTATGGTCGTATTCTAGCAGATACAAACACAGTTTTTCAAAACAATGATCCAAACTTGGGAACGCCAAAATCTAGTAAAGGGAACAAATTGAAAATTATTATTAAACCTATTTAAGATTCGATTAAAAAGAAATGTCCCTCACCTAAAAAAGGTAAAGGTATAAAGAAATATACAGACTATCCCAAAGAATACATATGGATGGATGATGTTAGAATGCTTATTGATCGACTTCTCATTATTTATGGCGAAGAGAATGCTGGGAATGATAATTATTACAATGAAAAAGTTGGAATAATGAATATGCTCAACAGCAAGTTTAGTGGCTTTGTTGTGAATAATCCTAAAGGTGTACCATATCTGATACGAATGTTAAACACAATACCACATACTTTTTGGGAGTCGGAGCATCATGGAAAAGGGTTACTCAATGACATAATAAATTCACTACCTTTTGAGTTGCATGTAACCAGTTATCAGTACTTATGTCCAGGTACCAGGCTAAAAGACAGAATTGATTGTGGAGATAAACCCATTAATCCACTAGATGTGGCTGCAATGGATCATGATATAGCTTATCACCATCATAAAGAACTAGCTGAAAGACATTTAGCTGACAAGGAACTAGAAAAGAAAGCATTCAAAAGATTGTTACTGGATCTGCGATGCATATTAAACAGAAGCTTGGCTGGGAAATTAAAATGAAATGATTAAATATTTGTTATAATAAATTAAAGTAAAAAACATTGTACTTCAAGTTCCTAATGATGAGTTGAAGGGTTTGAATATCGATTCTTTCCTAACGAAAGAACAACCGGATCGCAAAAACAAGAAATTAAAGGAGGACAAAGGGATGACTATCACAATTTCAGTTCCACAACTTAAGAAAATGTCCAAAGAAATGAAAACTGGAAATGGTTTGACAGTTCACAAGCGTGAATTTTTACCCTTAATTTTTGCAGCACTGGGAGCTCTAGGAGTGTTAGCTGGCGATGCATAATCTATCGCGACATTAGTAATTAATGCTAAGAATATAAACCAAGAATTGGAAGAACAACGCAGACATAATTTAGCTATGGAGGAATACTGCAAGGGATTGAAGAAAGATAAGTGGGGTAAGAATGTTAAAAAAAGTAACCCTACTCAGTAACTTGGATATTGATAAAATGGTTAAAAAATCAAACACTAAAAATTTTCGAGGTGTTTTTTTGATCGATGAGCTACTTAACATGCCACTCGATAATGAATGTGGGATTGTTAATCTAGATGTTTCTACAAACTCTGGTACACACTGCGTATGCTATTGGAAAAAAACAAACAACAAATATTATTTTGATTCATTTGGCAGAAATCCACCCCAACAATTAATAACATATCTCGGAAGTAATATTTTTTGTAACTATAATAGAATTCAAAATTTCAATCAAGTAACTTGTGGTCATTTGTGTGAAATTGTGCTAAATCGCTTTTCATATAATTTTAAATTTCCAAAAATTATTTCACTATTAATAAAAATGGATATATGTGGAAATGCATTAATGAGCTCTTGGATTGAAGATCAAATTAAAGAACATGCAGGCAATGATACAACTACTGAGAAGATCAATCCTAATGATTTTGTTTCTTACACACAGTTCTGCGACTTTATAGCCACACTGACAAGAAATAAAATATAATTGGATAAAGCCTATCTTACTTATTTGGAAGAAGATAATAATATAGATTTTGAACAAAAAAAGACTAAGCCACGGGGGAGATCCCATTGCACCGATGGATGCAATCAATTTAGAGTACTATAAGAAAAACCGAATTAAAATTATTCATTTTGTTGGAAAATATAGTTCAAAAGAAAAAGTATTTTACTTTGATAATCAAATAGAATATTTTTTTAATATGAGAAATTGAATTATAGTTGAAATAATAATAAAACCAGAAAAGTATATAAATGTTATCAACTTATATCATCAACAGAAAAAAATTGACATGTATAAAACATTTGAAGTATTCCGTGATATGATATATTTTAAAATATTAAAAGCCCACAATGTACCCGAAGGTACAATTGTGTTTGTTGAAATAGTTATGGTATACCAATACATTTAAAAAGATCACATAATGTTGGTTTTTAATGGAAACACTTCCATTAAAAACAAAACTTTCTTATAATCTAAGAATTTAAAAAGTATTTAATTTTATTACGGTACTTACCATTATTTAACTTACGAGTCATATCTATTGTAACAAAACCATATTCATTATTCCAACATTTTGAACAATTCTCCCTAACATTTCTCAAACGACATATCACCACCAACAAAATCACTATGAATATGTTTAAGATTTGTATCATCTTGTGTGAATATGCAAAGAAAATTGTTATTGTCTCTTATAAGATGCTTAGGTACTTTTGAGTAGCTCTGGGCTAAATTGAAACAATCAATATCTTTGTGTCTACTGCGAGTAAAGTAATCCCTTACCATATTTTGATTTTCAAGTATAATATCATCGAAAACAACTACAGACTCTTTATGACATTCATTTACATCAACCATTTCTTCATTTGATGGAAAGAAGTATGCTATTGGTTCATTAAATAATTTTGATGCTACATCTATATCTTTCTTTAAATATATATATTTTGGTTGGTTCAGACATTTTGAACACACATAGAGAGTACCAAAGTCCAACTATCCTTGATCATATATAAAATTATTATAAGTGTAGTTTTTCCACAGTTACTAGTGTAGTACCTACTATCAAACATATAATATTATTAGGTTATAATTCTTCATGATGTTTTGTCGATAGTCTTATCTGGTATACTTATTTTAATATCCCAGTCTACATGTTTCTTGTTTTCCTTGTTTATTTATTAATAGATTTTTAAAATAATATAATAAATGAGTAAAATATTCAAACTAACACATAAAAAATCAGTGTTGAAGAAAATGCTACATTACCCTTTAAAGATAGAGGGGCACTCATTGGCTTTAGTTCAGTTCTCTACTACTTATCTAACACATAACATTATCTCTGGGAAAAATAAGCTATATTTTGTGGGTCAGAATGATATGGAATCAGCAATTGATATTCCATTTGGCCAATATAGCTTAAAGGATCTTGAAAAAACTATAAAAGCAATTTTTTCATTTAGTGTAGATTCAGTGGATGGGAAAGAAAATTATATATCTTTCAAGCTGGATAAAATAACAAACAGAGCGAAAGTAACATGCACGCTTAAATTCCAGTTTGGAAAATGGGGTTCAATAGGAAAACTTTTGGGTTTTGTAGAAAATAAAACTCTGAAAGCAAATGTGGATCATTAATGCGATACAATTCCAAAATTTGCTCCATTTGAAACAATAAATATACACTGTAATATAGTAAATGGTATTATATTAAAACATGATGAATATAATCATAGAGAAACTAACATAAATACCACTTTTATACCAAGAAGAACATTTGGATTTGGCGACACAATCTATTACGAACCAGCTTATCCATTATTTTTTCCAGTGCAAACAAATCAAGTTAATGAAATAATAGTTGGAATCAAGGATGAAAAAGGTAAGTTAATTAACTTTGATTTGTCCGAAAGAACAGTGGTATTAGAGATGAGACCGTAGACATTTTTTGGGTTGGAAGTAGTTATATTCTATATATAATAACTTTAATAGTTTTTAAACTATTAAAGTTTCATATGATAAAGATGAATAATATTTCTATAGAAAGTGCAATGAAAGATTAAGAAAAAGAATTAAATGTTTCGGCTACTTTAATATGTCGAATTTGGAGATGTGTATCTAAATTTTTAATTAGACTATGTTGTTGCACATTGTCGAAGTCAGAGCGATAATTGTGTTTTAATGATTGGATAACCATTAAAACTTTATAGAGATATGGACACAAATAAAAATCAACTGATGTCTAATTTTACGACGACGGTCATTTACTCTTTAAAAAACCGAATAGAATGCATTTGTTTAACACCACAATCCACCATTCCATCATATGCAAAACTTATACCTCTACGATTAACATCATTTATAACTTTCTCCCTGAAAATCTGAACATATCTGTCTTGTAAGGTTACTTTAAAATTTCCAGAAGTAATTACCACTTTGTATCCATATCATTATCATTTTTTTCAGCATGGTTTATGGGATAGGACTGTCCAATTGTAAGTACGGAAAGTTTCTTAAATTGTTTGTTTCTGTTTAATACATCTAGCAACTGATCCATCTTTATTATATACAATATTTTTTTTTTACGTATTCAAATTTTTCGAGCCACTTTTTTTTTGCAACTGCGCCCAAATGCAACTTTTTACACATATTTTTACAGATGTACTCAAATGAAAAGTTTAACACAACTTTTTTCTGAAGACTACGATCTAACCAAATGCAACTGTTTGAGTCACTTTTTTGCAGTTGTGCTAAAACAACTTTTTGATTCACTTCTTTTTTGCAACTGCTCCCAAACCCAACTTTTGGGGCACTTTTTTGCAACAGCTCCCAAACGCAATTTTTTGAGTTATTTTTTTGTATTTGCGCTCAAACACAACTTTTTGAGCCACTTTTTTTTTGAGGTTGCGCTCGAATCGACATTTCTATAGTACTTACTTGGTTACAGTACTGAGCGCTATTGCAGTGCGAATTTTTACTGCTACTTTTCAGTACTTTCGTACCAAGTAGAATGTAGTCATAGGCCACATTCCACATGACACTAAAAGAGCTGACCAGAACCTACGAGCGTTCCTTTAGATACTGATTCTGTTGATCAGTAATGGAGGAATTGTGTTGTGGCGTCTGGGTTGGAGACAATACTTCTGGTTGAAACTACTGACATGCAGAAGGTCAGGCAGTCTCAGTAAAGCAGAAGACGCATCATGGCAGTGATGCATGACAAGAAAGTTACGTTGTTATATGCAGAAGTTGCAGGTGGAAAGTATATTTTCACATTCTTTGATCCCGTCATCAAATAATGAGTCCGAATCAGAAAAAAATGAAAAGAAATAATATAAATCCCTATTTAAAACTGGTTTAAGCCTACAATTGCTTCATGTATAGCAAACACCATTATTCCTGCAGAAAACTGCTGATGAGTGTTCCACCTGGTTTTATTACTGAGTGCTACTAGAGTGCGAATTTTTACTGTTGGCATTCCTTTTGGCATGATACTGGTCAGTGCTTTCAGTACCAAATAGAATGTATCCATAACCTCGATCTCTCACTGTGGAACAAAGATCGACATCAACTACACTGGTAAACCCACTGGGTAAACTCTAGCTTTGACCAGGGCTGGCAACAGTCCTGGTACTTAGGGTGCTAGAATAGTGTACTAATAGCAAGCAACTTTTTTCACAAACACCACACGATGGAACGACCGGATAATTGGAGCGAGGCCGGACCCTGAATTTTAGTGCCGCAAGGCCTGATATCCCAAGCAGAGTTGTCGATGAGCAGTGATTTGGGTTGCCAGCCTTACCACGAAATAAAACAGTAGAATACAGTAAATGTTAAAATTACAAATTTTAACTTTTGAATTAACATAAAAAATGTAATTGATACATATCTGTTAATGTTAAAATGACCAAAAAAAGATGATTCATATGTATCTGCCATAAAAAAACTAACACCTGAGATCAGCTGATACTTGTGGCCTTACCCAATACATTTTCTCAATGACTTCAGTCTTCTTCACCGTCACACATGTCATTATTAGATTTCCATAATATTTACTTTGTTAGGTACATCAAAAGTGTAGCATTGCGATTTTGAAACAAAGTTGTACTTCTGGTTATACGTAATCTTTTTACTTTTAGTAAATCTTCCATGCCTATTGATATAGTCCAATTGTGTCACTGAGAAGACCAAAGGCACTACTTAACTGAATCCCGTGAATACATGGTAATTTAAATTTCAAACATGTTTTAATAAATTTGGTTGAATTTTTGGTCACAAAGGGGAGGGGGGGAGGGAACCAGTGTATATGCCTCAATTTTTGAGTTTCAGCAGTAGATAAGTAGATTCCAAAAAAAAAAAAACCCAGATCTATTCTAAAATAAGTAGACCTGGCAACACTGCACCGACATACTACACATGAGTTTAATTAGCCACTTGCAAACAACACTACAACATGTTCTACAGACAACATGCACTACAACACGCCAGTCATGTGTCTGGGAGGGGGTGAGGGGGGACTTAACTCCCTCACCGATAACAGCTACATGTAAATTTATTAAGATAGCAACTTGTTAAAAAGCTATAAACATGGCTCCGGTGCCCAGCTAAAACATTTACACTGCAGCCCACCACAAGTTAAATGATTTGACCCTAGTCAGTTGGGCTACATTTTCTGTTGTAACCCACTGTACAATAACCAAGATCGACCAATCGGAGATCGAAAATCATGAAAATTCGTTGATACAACACTTTTACATTGGAACCAAGATCAAACTGGATCCTGGTTCGGAACTAAGATCATTCGGTTTTGGATTGGGGAAGATGTTGGTGCAACCAGGCATCAGTCAATCAGAATCGTGCACAACAAAAATGGACGTCAAGAAACTTAAAATAACGAACTATTGCTGGAAATGAAGTAAGTTAGGGCACGTTTACACTGTGATAGTAGTTATCACGAAAGTGTGTTACAGTAACTGCCACGATAGATCCAGTTACACACATGATTGAGACATGCTGTGCTAGTTAACCTCAAAAGGGACATGTTCGACAACATTTGTGTAAATACATTGATAGGCCCTACATTTATATCCTTTTGCCAAGATATTGATATTTGTTGGGGTAGTTACATATAGTGACAGGATATTAATGATATGTAAAGATATATGGTTCCAGTGGTTTATTATATGACAATAAATAAACTGTCAAGCCTGTTGTGTAATACCTATATGATAATATATGTTCTGCCATGCTGCCACATAGTGTAAAAACAGCAGCAGATATTAACAGGTCAAAATAATTTTGCAATACTACTGTTAAAGTGAACACATGTACACATTTGTGACCCATACTATCACGATAGTGATGCTAAATGGTTTACACTATGATATTTGCATGTTCTGTCAGATCGGTTACTATCAGCTATCTAGCTAGAGCTGCTATAGTGATAGTCTATCACGAAGGTGCATCAGTAACTATCGTGTAGTTTGCACGGCGATAGTAATGCCAGAGTAACTCATGCGATAGGAACTATCGCGATGTACTATTGCCGTGTAAATGTACCCTTAATAAGATAATTAATTTATGTAGGAGCTGTCTGGGTATGAATGCTATTTTAAGTGAATATTGCATATAATATTACGAACTCATAGGCATTAATTTCATTGTATATGAAACATAGCTTATAAACAACATTTAAACTTAGTAAAGCGAAGCTGTGTGGTTGGGTTGAAAATGGGTTAAACAGCTTTTGGGGCTGTGAAGGTGAGGTCTGGAAAGAAGTTACCCGACTAAGCACCAGGCATCAGGGCGATGATACCATGAAGATGAAGCTGTAGCACGAATGCTCGTTGAATACCTGGGTGGCGGGCCGTACACCCAAACAAAATCTCCTCACTGATGCAGTTGTCGACCTCTGCCCTGATGATGCTAGTCACAATTTAAACTGTAATATTTGACGCCGACAACGACCTCCAGACCGCTTGCACACCATAATTCAGTGCAACACAGCTGACACCGGACTCTACCGGAGTATTAAAGTGCACCAGTGCAGTTCAGCGATGTGTTCGGACTGAAGCCGAACACACTGCATCAGTGCGATGAGGTTGAACTGCATTGATGCTAGTGTAGCAAGAGTAGTACTACGCAGGAAAGTGCAGGGAGGCCATGTAGCCATGTGTACCTGCCCACGAATATTTCAAAGTAGAACTTGTGTGCTGTCCAGGTAAGACTCGCATATTATGCAAGATAAATATCACGCGAGGTAACATGGGCATAATGAACATTTAGAGAAACTCTCCTTTAAGCCCAGGGGGCATTAATAGTCGTGTTTATGTGTTTCTGTGTTTATGTGTTTCTTGTTATTTTCCACTAACATGTATCCCAGCCTCATGTCATTCACCAGAGCCCCTGTTATTATATTATAGTTGTTTTGCGTACACACATTATTTGATGCAAGTTTTGTCATGTAAGGTGAGTGCATGTGTTATATGTTAATTTTAGCAGTGTAAGAAAATATTACCAAAGGCTCGTCTGCCTGCCAACTCGGCCAGTGTGCTGCGCTGCAAAGTTCAGTCATTCTACAGTGTCTCGAGGACGTGGACGTGCGGACCGACGGGGTCGGGTTTTCGCATGCTCGGGCGGAGCTTCAACTTTTTGAACTTACCATTTCATCGCAATAGACTGTTAATATACCGGAACCTTCGTTTATTTAGCCCCCCGAGAATCTCCACTCTCATTCCTATGGTTTAGCATCGCCTGGGAAGGCATAACTTTCAAAGTAATCTTTTGTGGCCACATGCCATGCTGTTTTGTACAGTATAATCCTGCCAGTGGGTTAAGCCTGGCAACTGTTTGTAAAGTTTTTCCCTATGGGAACGAATAATAAAAACCCAGTGAATTTATATTAGTATGCGTCTTCATTTGGGTTGCCTATGTGCTATAGGGACACGGGCCCCCACCTTTCCCACCAATTCATAAGTGTATAAAGTTCTTTTACATGTATTTCAATGTTTTGTATCTTTGTTTGCCTAATTGATGGGTGTGTGAGTCCCTCTAAGACCTCACTTCGTAGCAAGCATAATATTGGTAACATATTTCTATTAACTAAGACGGACAGAGAACTATCAGAAGGATACCACCTTGGCTGTTGGCACACAACACGGAGAAAGGAGTCAGGCTCTACCGACAAAAACTTGATGTTGCACTACTGCAATGTCTGGAGCCGAAAAACTTCAGCAGAGGTTTGGTGAAAAAACCGGTAAATATCCTACTCGACTTCCAACCTTAAAGTTGACCCCTTTTGCTCCACCATCCTACTATCAAATGTCACCCAACTTAGTGGTGATATCCTTCCGCCAAAATTTCTTAGCATTGGACCAAACTGCAATTTTTTCCAAACTTTTTCCTAATTTTTCAAAATTTCAAAATTTCTGTTAGAAGCTTCCCCACTTTCCCTGAAAAACACCAACACCAAGGAGGCATGCAGAAGAACTACTGTGCACAACCGGAGCTGTGGGATGCCGTCGCGACCCCCAGGATGCTGGAAAACCAATGCCCGTGATTAGTGCAAAAAAGTGCATAGAATCTGAAGGGATGCTGCCATCGCTGTAACTATGAAAGAGAACTGAGAAGGGTAGCAGACAGTGACCATCTTGGTGCGCTGTGACATCAGCCATGTCATGCCAGTCAGGCAGTCAACAGGACAAAGGGGCTGCAAGACCTCCTCCTCCGCCCATGCCACACGTGCTCGAGGAGGACAAGGAGGAAAAGAATGATGGGAAGGAGGAAACAAAATTTCCTCTTCCTTGTGCTATTCGTTCGCCGCACGCCAGCGGTCAGCTATGCACCGGTGTCCCTTACACCCACCGCACCATGCAGAACAGCCACTATCTCCAGTGCCAACACATCCATGCTACGCTCCCAAGCCTATGCTTCCACATTTGCACTTCCATGTTCGCATTCCGCATCAAATGCGCTGCGCACATGGGTTTGTAAACAAATTAAACCATGGCTGTCTGGACAGATGACAGCGCCCCTCGCTCATCTGCCTGCACTGTTTGCGAATATTTCCACAGTATTTAATAGCAAAATAAAAGTACGGCACCTACTACTCCTGCTGAAGCCACCAGTCCAGCCAGACACCCAACCGCGTCGCGATCAACCGCGAGTGTGACGTCAATAGTGGAAATAATTTGTAACTCAAACTTTTTCAAAATTCAACTGATTTTCAAAATCCAACATGGTGCAATGATTTACTGTGCGTAGTTCAGAGCACACTGCTTCTGAGATGCACGAAGTGTAATACGAAATATCATAGACAATGCATGAATCAATCAGAGAGTGCAACCGTGCAAGAGATGAAATTGAATGTAGGCCGTGTAAAGTGCCACTGCAACCACAAGATAACACACCATACAATTGGGAACAGTTTTTCGGAGAACTGCAGAGAGTAAACAAATGTGACTGCATGGGATGTGAAGGGGATGCACGAGGTGCCCAACAACAGTGCAAGGTATGCAATCTGGAAATACACCAGCGGTGTCAATCAAGTGTGGAACAGGCAACCGTGCAGGGAGTGCACTTTATCTGTCGAGACTGTACCATGTAACTGCAAGTAAATAAATGCACATCACATGCCAACAGCGCACACATGGCACTAAGTGAAACTGCATCACCAGACTGACAGACAACAGTAGTGGCAACCTTACCACTTATGCCTCTTCCTATGATACCACAGACACCCTATCCACCTTCAATGACTACATATTTTCCAACATCAATGTTTCAACCAAGTTATCCGGCACTGTTACCTAACATCTCTACCCCCTTTTCCCACGGCAACACCAATAACTGCAATGCAGTTATGCAGAATGTACGGCGAACTTTACAACAGCCACACAAAATGCAAGTAATCAACCACTGGGACCTGTACACTGGCCAATGCCGACACACTTTCAAACACTTCCCACATTTTATCGACAGATGAATGAGGACCCAGCTGCCTTCACAATGACAGCACAACAATATTGCAAAGGTATGTAGTGTTTGGTGACGAATTGCCCGCCTGCGTAGGGAAGCAGCTGGAGGGAGATGCCAAGCAACGGTGGTGCTGTATTAATCACTACGGAATAATGTGAACGGAATTCAGACACACTTTTCAATGCCATTTCGGTAGAATGTTCACATCCATACAAGCGCAAAGCAAGCTTACCCTATACGAGCAACAACCTTGAGAGAAATTGAGTGCTTTTATCAATAGGAAAGCCCGCCTCGTTCGCCATTTCCAACAGGAACTTCCAGAGTGGGAAGTGTTAGAGTTGATAGCAGAAACTGTCAGTGCAGAGTGTCGTGCCACATTAATGCCACGACTGAACAGTGGACTCAAAGAATTTGTGAGAGCTGCAATAATTCTCGATCGCAGCCCCTGCCAGCCGTGATGCAGAACTGCGCGTACGCGATGGCGCCACGGGCGGAGAGAAAACAGCAGAGAAGAGGAATGGGACAAGCCGGCAAACCAATATCAAAGTAAACAGTACGGACCGAAACCAAATTGCTTCAATGTCGCTCAATGGTAAGATCACAGTGCATGTGGACCTCTCAACACCGGGAATGCAAAAAAGGAAATGTGAACTTGGTGAAATGAGACAAGTTACAGCCGCCTAGGATGCAGTGCAGATATTGCAGGGAGGAGACGTACCACTGGCATCATAAGTGCTCCAACAACTCCCACCTTTATGCGCAGAACTGCTCCCATGAAAATCTACAGGAAACAGGCAGTAGGTGTGCAGAGGCATGACACCTCTCCCATCCTTATTCTGCCCAACAGCAGCATGGAGTTGACACCACAGCAGTCGCTGATAAACCAAGTTAGTTCCAGTTGTGCCAAATTCATCTGGATATTTGTATTTATTAATAATTTTCCATGTCATGTCTTAATCGACATCGCTGCCTCACACAACTTTTGTCAACCAAAGTTAATGAACGCACAGGATATAACACTCACAGGACATGTGATCCATCTAGCAACCAGTTACCAAAATGATTCTGCAATAAGCCAGGTGACAGTGACAGTTAGGATTCGTGACTTGGAAACAATAACTATTGCAATTGTAACATCAGAAATCACAAAGGATGCAATATTAGGAGTTCCCTGACTAACCAAACAGAACACGAGTGTAGAACCAGCAGAGCATAGGATACATTTTGGGGTTAAGGAGAGAAGAACAGTCTATAATATAGATAGCAGGGTTAGAGAAAACACGCAGCAAGTTAAGCTGATGTAGTTTGAGCATAATATCCCGGTCAAACATCAAGCCACATTCCAGCGCGTGCTTGATGAGAGGAGAACGGTCATTGCAAAACATGATGTGCTGCACCGTACGACGTTGCAGAACACAAGATTCTGCTCACGTAAGAAGGGCCAATTCGGGCTAAAGTGCATTCCAGCTGCATTTCAAGCGATGATGGTAGGCGAATTCACACTCGCCTACCTTGATGACATAGTAATCTGGTCAGATTCCTGGGAAGAGAATGTAAACCACTTATCACTAGTACTAGAATGGCTAGAAATGAACGGTTTGACATGTGCAACACATAAGTGATGCTTGGAGTTCTTGGGACACATAGTGAGCGAGACAAGAAACAGATCTAACCCCGAACAACTAGGGTTGATTTAGAACTACACAGCCCCATGCACACGCAAGCAGCTTAACAGATTTTTCGAGCTGATTCACTGGCTACGCGAACACATACAAGATTTCACAATAATAACTGCACCATTGACAGACTTGTTTTCGCCACAGAAGAGGTACGTGTGGGGTAGCGAGGCAGAAAAGTCGTTCCACGACATAAAAGCGAAGTTCAGAGAATGCCCTGCATTAGCAAGATACGACCCAGCATGCCACTTGTTTGTACAAAATAACGCAAGCAAAGAGGGATTGGGCGCAGTGTTGTATCAGTGCACCGAAAATGAAGAAGCACAAGTTATTGACTTTGCAGTGTGATTTTAGGCCATACAGAGAGGTGTTATGAAGTTAACAAACGTAAGTGCTTGTCTGTAATATGGACAGTCAAAAAGTACCACCCTTATTTGGAATACCATAGATTCACATTAAGCACTGATAATAGGTGTCTCGTGTGATTACACACAATGCCAGAGACTCGCAGTAAACTCACCCCGTGGGCGTTGCTCCTGCAAGCTTATGATTTTAACGTAGAGCATATCCCCGGGCGAGAAAATGAACTCGCCGATACGCTATCATGGCCCCCAAAAAGGAGGTAATTATGTAAGATGACATGGAATGGGAAGACATTTCGTCGTCTGACACACTAGATCCGGTTTACGAAGCCAGTGCAAATAAAGGGACCATGGAAGAAAATGAGGTCTTAATAGCCGACCTATGTCAGAGGCCCTTGTACATATGTAATTAATTTTCTATCAAATTTAACTTATCCGAGGCAAAACAAGGATTTCAATCTACTACTGTATACCTTACAATCTTCACTAATTATGACTGAAATGTATATTTATTTTAATGTAATTAGGTTAACAATGTACGTATGTTACAATGTTTTTACTCAAACGAGTTCTAAAGAAAGTTCACATCATATAATAATTTTTAGAGTCATTAGCTCATACCATCTGCCGCTATGGCAGAGTAGTAATTGTTCATTGGTGCACCTAATTTAGCCTCTTTTTCCTTCACCCTAGCTATCAGCAACGGCGATTTTATCTTGTGTAATACAATTATATATGGTTAATTTATGTAGTTCACGGAGTCGAGCGCATTTTCATCACAATATCCTAATTACACGAATCGTAGCGGCATAATATAATTGTGCCAGCACACAAACACTGTATTTACTTTGAAAAAAAAACTTATTCAGTTCATAAAATGTTATTAATACTTGATTATTACTATGAGAATATATATCACTATATTTACTAAGTAAGTGTGCCACCTATGTTGACACCTGCTTTTGTTTGCCTTATTTTGTGTAATTTTAGTTAGTTTTTTTTTGTATATTCCTTTTCTAGGAATATGTTTGTTTGTATGGCAAAATGGTGTTAGGTTCGGCCACTTCATTTTCTTGTGCTTTGTTGTAGTAATGTTATTAATTCGTTTTCACTCTGAATTTTTGTTAGTCACTGTTACTGTGAGCTAGTAAGTTATTCTGGTATTTATATTATTAGTTCACCAACATTTGTGTCAGTGTATTTGTTATACTGCATTCCAGTATAATTTGTCATGTTTGCAATTTGTCTTCAGGTAATTTATTTTATCGGCCTGAATTCCGGTGAAGTTTTCTGTAATTTTAACAAAGATCATGTACTTTATTAATTATCTATGTTTCGGGAATGATACAATATAGATAAAGTCACGTTTTATGTGAAATACCTTTTTATAATTTTGTACTATGTTAAAATATTACTAACTGTCTACCTTAAATTTGTCAGTTCGTTAAATTCAAATCATGTGACTATTTAAATTATTATCGTAACTTGTTATATATTTATTGTAGCCATTTGATGCAGTAGCATGGGATTATTGGGGATTAATTTGCCAGAAGGAACCAGTAATGACTTGGCCACACTTGAGCTAGCCAATTTGAGGGCTGTCGTCGGATGCGGTCAAAAATTTTGAAGGAGATTGGTATGGAAATGATTACCCGGGAGGCACCAGACTTCGCCAGGGCGGCGTCAATGATGATGCTGTGGTAGAGCTGAGATCTCCTTGGTGCTCTCAGGATGCTGTGGGCCGAACATCCGGTGAAACTTTACAGCGATGATCTTGGAAGGCCTTGTTTGCTAAACTAGGGGCTCTTCGGGCAGCTCAATCGGCGTAATCAGACTCCCTACACGTGGATTGTTAGGGCCAAACCACGCGCCCTTTTAAACTTCAAATAAACACTAGCAGAAAAATTGCAGGTTTTAAGGTACCCGTGCCCTGAAATGCCTCTCGGCGACTGAATAAAAAGCACTCATCAGTTCATGATATTTTATTTGGAGACTCTAGCGTTCCCTCCAGGAGAACAGCTTACAAAGTTGCATACTTTCAACCTGCGGCGAAGGCTACATGGTAATAAAAGCACTAGGCTGGTATGGAATTAAGTGTGCTGATAAATTTACGAACCCCCCTGGCGCTGCAATTCCTTGGGTGGCGAGGGGGAGTATCCCAGACTGCAAAAGAAAGCAAAGGGTTCCAATTAAATTAAATTATTACAAAGAAGTTACTGGAGATGAAGAATTGAGACAGTCTGGGTGGGAAAAGTGCGAGTGTGGTTTCACACAATCCCCCCCCCCCAGTCCGCTAGGTGTGGTTTGTTGACTGCTTTCCCGCCGTGGCGCGAGGGATGGCGAGCGCGGGCTCATACGCCGCGGAGTGATCTACTTGCCGAAAATAAACATTTATGAAAAACAACAACACTGCAAAACAATAACACTAGGGTATAAGGGTTTCTAGGAATCTTGTACTTTCTTTACTGGTTACATGTCTTCATCACGTGTCGAGAAATATTCCTGCAAAAATGTTAATAACCCTTTTGATGCAATAACACGTGTTCGTGCATCACTCTGCCTACTCTCTTGGGCCAGTAAATGCACATGCCATATGCTGCACAAGTGTGCACTACTCCTGCACTTACACGACAATGGCACTACTCGCTGGCATTCAATCGGCGGTGGGCATGGGTACTGCGCTGGGGAGGGCCCGGCATGACAAATCGGTAAGGATGAGGAGCGACACCCGTCACATAACTGCCTGAATCGATACCTGGTCTACAACCATTTCTGCCGGTAACGTTTCCGTCTTCTCCATCATTAACATATGGTGTGAGATTCTCTGAGAAATTGTTCTATCTGCATCTTCATGATCCTTTGATAAACTATCACTTTCGCCGGTTTTGGTAAGTGTGACTTGTAGCCGTTTTTGCACAGCAACTTTTATTTTATTTGTTTTCTTATATTTCCTGTGGTTCCTGTGTAGTGTGTAACTTTAACATGACATAAGATGTAACGAGCCAGTTTTTGGTGTCCATCTTCGCTATCATCATGGATCGATGATAGCTTTTCTACTTTCCAAGGACGGTCCAGGCCTGCGGGTGTGTTCCTACTTCCTACTGCTGCTTTCAAGCGAAACATTTTTTGATACTTTGCATGTGCATGCTTTGACCTACTTCTTAATTTTCAACTTTTCGGTGTCTGCAGTCTGACATTATTTTTGAACATTCTCGTCAAGCATTTATAGCTTTCATTTGAACTTTTGCACATATAAAAGAATAATCATGTAACTACAAATTAGTGGAGAGTCTTTTCAATTCTGGCCCTTGGGCCACTTTAAACTTTATAAAACAAAATGTAATGTTAACCAACTTTTGTGTTCAACTCTAAGCTTTTGTCACCTTAATCTTAAGAAAGTGTAACATTAAATAATAAGCTTGTTTAATCAGGATCCCGTTTAAAAAAAAGAAGAGATTATAAGAGAAATTATATTATTATTATTAAAACAAGGTAACCAACCCATTAATCTAGAGTTGTAAGAAGATGTGTGTTTTTTAAATATATATGATTAATATATAATATATGATATATATTTTTTAATATATATATAATATATTATTTTTATTTAGAAATTTAAGAATATCACTTCGACATTTTGTAATTTATTTATTTAGTTAAAATCACCTTTAGACATTTACCTTAAAATAAATTTTAACATCATGATTGGAATATATTTTTCAATGCAGACAAAACTTTTCTTTGTGAAAGCGGATGTAAGTTTGGCAAACTGGGCTAGTGTTCGGTCTTGTGTCTTATCTACTAACCTTTGGTATTCCTCACTCGACACAATTCATCCCTTATGTTATTTGGTGTTTGTTGCACAGGATCGTTGGGAGCAAGGTAAGTTCTAGGGCATTTGCCTTATTGTATGTTTCTCCTGAGGCCATGTGTAGCACACATGGTAGCAGAAGCTGTTGGTTGTGTTCGAGAGGGATTACACATGCATGCATTGTGCATGTTGCCTTACCCTGTTTTGTGGCTTTCGGGATGTTATTTTTGCTGGTGTGGCACCCAGAGCATGGACTACACACACAAAGTAATTTTTAAGGTTTGTTTGTCTCGTGTTTTCTTGTAATATTTTGTGTAAGATTTTGTGTGTTGTGTGTCCCCTTATGCATCATTTTCGCCATGACTGCCATTGTTCCTGAGTTGCTGTTGAAAGATGAAGTTACATATGAGTGTGCTGTTCAGGGGTCCAACCTCCCGAAACCAGTCATGGCATGTAGAAGTGCCCTTCGTGCGGCTCTCACTACTGGAACTCCCCTAATTGAGGAGTATTTTTCTGACATAAATATTGAGGAGGAGTACCGTGTCTGTGCCATGAAAATTATTTCCCTTCAGGAAAAAGTTGAAATCCTTGAAGATGATTTGTCCTACAAAGTACCCCTGGTTTAAAGGCCGGTTTACTCACTCATTACTAGGGTAAACAATTTGCTCACCCTTTGTCTTGACAAGCTTTCAGAAGGTCAGACCCTATCTTTTAAAAAATGTTATTGTGCAGGCACAATCTTTATTTGAATTTGCGAATAATTTAGAAGTAGGTGAAGTGCAAAAAACCTCCCACCATCTTGAGGTTGCCACTATTGCCACAGTCAGTGAACAGCTGGCTAACCTGAGCTGCAGTACTGCCACCACCATTTCACCACCCACACTTGGGCTGAACAGTTTAGTCAGTTTGCCCTCCATTTCCCAACCTCATCCACACATTGATTTTTGCTCTACACTAATGCTGCGGGCACAAGAAATACCTTTAAAGAAAATAATAAAATTGTTACTCCAACTGCTTCCCACAGTGACCCACAAGCATGATTTTACTGCAAAGTAATCATTTGATAGCTAACTGTCCCAATCTCTTAGCAAAAAACAATTCCCGCATGGACGAAATTGAGCGTTCCTTCCCGCAATGTTAGCAACAGTGAAAATTCACAGCTGAATGCTCACATGGTAAGGACTATTAATCTAGGACGCCGTTTCCAATGTATTTTTGTCCCTTACGATGCTGGTATCCCTAAAACTCAGCATAACTCCTTTCAAGTGAATTTATCTAATGTTATGGGTGTCCAGAAGTTACCCATTCCTCGAGTTCAAGTGAATTTAGGTCCTTTGTCAGTTCAAACTCTAGTAGATTTGGGATCAGCATGTACTATTATTTCAGGTGACATTTTTAATATTTTAAAAGAATTAGAACTAGTAAAATATGTTAAGACTTCAGAAATTAAGTGTCATGCGGCTTCTAGTTAGGCATTACCAATTTCGTGTTCTGTTAAGTTTAAATTTAAAATTGGATGTTTTTTGTGGGTTCATGAATGTTTAGTTTCAGAAAAACTTGGCTTACCTTTTATTTTGGGATCTGACTTTATGGCTTCCACTGGGCTCGTTTTAGACATGCAAGCACAATATATTTTCTTTAAATTTTGTTCTAATAAAAAAATTGTTTTTGTTGATTCTGATCAAAGTCAATCTCCCTCGTCAGAGGTTAATACTGAGCCCATTTTGTCTGTGGACCCTTTTTTGCATTTGGAACCCCAACATGTTGTCATTCAAAATCTTTGCAGTTAATTTCCTAAATTACTCACTCCGGAATTTGGTCTTACTGATCTTTTAGAATATGAAATTAAGTTAGTAGACAAAGAGTATGTCAATAGCCACTCATATAGGCTAGCCCCTCCCAAGATGGAGATTTTGAGGGAACAGGCTCAGGAACTACTAAAAAAGGGAGTGATTGAACCTTCCACATCCCAATATTCTAGTCCAGCTTTTTTGGTATCTAAAGCCGATAACAAACATATAATGTTTATTGATTACCACAAGGTTAATAAAAAAATTGAAATTGAGTCTGTCCCACTTCCTGATCTACATTTGGCATTTAATTGGTTTGGTAAATATAAATTTCTCACTGCTATTTATCTCAATTCAGCCTATCACCAAATTCTGTTATCAAAAACTTCCAAACCAATTACAAGTTTTTGAGTACCTTGGAATTTGTATAAGTTCATTTGCATACCTTTTGGATTGGCTACTAGTGCCCAAGTTCTTACACGTTTACTTGACAAAATTTTCGTTATGTGAAATTTAAGTATGTGTACAACTATTTGGATGACCTAGTAATATACTGTGAGTTATTTGAACAGCATTTAGAATATTTGAGAGAAGTTCTTTTTCGTTTACAAAATGCAGGTCTGACCGTTAACGCTAAGAAGGTTAAGTTTGCTGTTCAAGAAATTTCTTTTCTGGGCCATAGAATTTAGGCACAAAGTGTCTCCATTGATCCCGAATGAACCAGATGTATTAGAGATTTCCCCCCATCTCGGGATGTTAAGGGCATTGGCCATTTTATCGGCATGATTCAGTTTTTTGGCCCCACCTAACTGAAAAGGCAGCCCCACTTAATCGTTTGCATAAGAAATCAGTAACGTTTGTATGGGGCGAAGAACAACAGAACGCTTTAAATACACTCAAAAATACATTATGAACCCTCCTGTTCTTAGGATGCCCAATTTTTCAAAAGAATTCATTCTGCAGACGGATGCTTCCAGTTTGGCAGTGAGAATGATTCTGTGTCAAGAATTTGATGGCGTCAGGCAACCAATTTCTTTCGCTTCTCGCACACCTACAACCTAGGAGAAAAAGTCATTCATTTATGAACTAGAGTGTTTAGCTGTAGTATATTGTATTGACAAATTCAGGTAATACTTGGAACATGCAGAGTTCATCATGGAAACTGATAATCAGGCATTGTTGTGGCTTTTGGCTCACCCACGACAACTGGGAAAAAATTGGTTGTTGGGTTGTTATAATTGCTTCTTTGAAATTCAGAGTCCAGCACATTAGAGGATCACAACACACTGTGGCTGATACACTCTCTCGTATGTTCGAAGATACTAAATCTTGTAATAAAATCGCAGTTCTTCCAAATTGTAACCTCTTAGTGAATTTCCCTTTGACTTTTACCAATATCAAGGAACATCAAGAGAAAGATCAAGATTTAAAAGAAATCATCTCAAATTCGAAGTCAGGTCTTGAACAAAAACTGTATTTCCTATCCAAACGTGTATTGTGTTGTAAATCTCGGGATAATCTTAAACATGCTGTGTTGCCAAGACATCTCAAACCCCTTGTTTTTTTTTTTTTTTTTTTTCTACTCATCACCCCTTGGGGCCCATTTAGGAGCCCGTATAACTATTCCGGCTGTTAGAAAACATTTCATCAGGAAAGGCATGAATGCCGAAATTGCAGAATGTGTCAAATTTTGTAAGTTGTGTACTTTGAACAAACCTGCTCAAAACACTCATTTAAGTCTCTTTTCATTCGATATTACTGAAAATCCCATGCAGAAACTTTTCATTGGTTTTGTCGGCCCATTCTCTAGAAGCAGGTTTGGCAATAATATGTTATTAGTATGTGTTGACACGTTTTATAATTTGTATGGCTCATCCCTATGAGACAAGCTGAAGCAGCATCAACTGTTCAGGCCTTGCAATCCCATGTTTTCCAAAATTTTGATGTACCTACATCTGTTGTATCTGATAATGGTTCACAATTCACTTCCAAGATTTTTCGTGACATGGGTTTTTCATTTACCATTCGCCACATCACATTGTTTCCATACAAACCCCTTCTTTCGCATATGGAGCGTTTCTACAGGAACCTTCGTTCGGCCCTTATAGCCTTTCATGCATCGGATCATTCTAGTTGGGACAGGAATCACCATTGGTTGCAAATGGCATTCAATTTACTAAACATGAGTCACATAAGAATTCTCCATTTAACCTTGTCTTTACTTATCTACCCAACAATCCTTTGTCAAATTTTTGGAGTTTGGATGATTTGTTGCTGGATGAACCTAAGGATATCCATCACGTCTGAGCAGCAGCCCTTAAAAACCTCAAGAGAGCTCATTTTAGAAGTTGTGTTAAATACGATAAGAATAGGGTTAACAATCCATTTCGTGTGGGTGATTTAGTTCTTTGCAAATCTCACCCCATCAGCAGTGCAGAGAATGGTCAAGCTTTCGTTCCATTGGACTGGTCCTTACCAGATGCAGCGTTTTCTGATGCCAGTCATTGCCAGTCTTGCTTATCCTAGTTCTGGAAAATATATAATGAGAGCACATACCTCTCATTTGAAAAAAATTTAATGTGTCCAACTAAATTTTGTGGGTTCTACATGTCTAGGACTGCAGACCCTAGCTGTAGTTACAAGTTGTTTTGTTGGCCAGGCCAGGCCCAACCATGTTTCGTCAGGAGTCTAAACCTCCCCAACATGTAAAAAATTCTTTGACCTTGACTTGGTTAGACAAGTGGCCTGATCACCCACTAGTTTGAGTCGTTTTGAGGTAATTCTTCTTTGCACGCTATATAAATGCAAAATAATCCTAGGTGATGATTTAAGTCATTTGAATGATAGATTAAGAGATTTTTTTTGTTATCATCTAAACTTGGTATGGACTATAATCTGCTTTTCATGGGCGAATTTGTGGATTTTCCTTAGGGTTTTTCTCTTCTGTACATTTTCCTTACTTATTTTATTCCTTACTTAAGAATTCCGACGATACTTTGTCTTTTACACCGTTATCCAATTGCAGAGTAGTTTCCACGCCTTCACATCTGAAGTACAAACTTTTATCTCCTTGTTGCCTTCCCGGCAAAGCGAGCATTAATTTATTTACGTGGAAACATTTTGAAAACTGTATTTGAAACTTTGGAAAGTGATGATCTTTCAGTTTTGGAACAATATTTAGACTCCTTAAGAGACAATAAAGATGACATTTGAGTTAGTGTAGCCAACCAGATCATTCTGACAAACAATTTGGAAGACAGAGTAATCAACAACACTGTGTACATAAAAAAAATTGAGTCAACTACATTTAGAACACTATAATACTTTATATAAAATATTTATTTTGCTCTTCATGACAGTATTGATGTTATGATTATTTTGAGTTATCAAATAGATTTAAATGGTATGCTATTTAGAGTGAGTGAGATGCTCACCAATGCTCGTTTGGAAATTTCTGACCTTAGACACGCCATTGAAACCAGTGTAAGTGGTAAGCTTGGTACCCCCTTAATGAGTGCAGATTCCTTTCTTAGTATTCTGACAAAACATACAGCAATCTCTTACTCTGCCTTTATACATGCTAGCACATGTTGTCCATGAGAATTTGTACATGTACTATGGTTTTAGCAATGTCCAGGCTGTTGTGTATAACTCATCCCTGAATGTGGTGATCAACATCCCACTAGCAAACGAAGATGGTTTTTTGAGAAATGTCATATCTATTCAGTTGCATTCCTTTTTTCCAAAGTTGAATAAATATCTTCATATCAATGTAGCAGAGTACTTAGTTGTCAGTTTGGACAGGAAAATTTTCGTATCTGTCAATCACCGTCCCCTTAGTAAGTCCCTGACTCATGGCATCACCCTTTGCCCCGCAACTTCCCCATTTTTTTATGCTCATGTAGATAACTGCGACTTCAATATTTTTCTCGGAAGAGCATATTTTGATTTTTGTGACAAGTCTGTGATAGATTTAAAACTTCCTTACATATATATATATATATATATAAACTAACTCATATTGAATTTTTGCTACAAACGACTCCCTAGATGTCACATTTTTGTGTAGGTCTACCACTGAGACATTTTCGCCTTTCACCCAAACCTTATCAGGTTCTGGCCTGATTAGCAATGCTTCTCACTGTGACCTGATGAGCCCCTTCTTTAGAATTTTCGGTATGATTAACGCTGCTTTTCAGTACAACATATCTTTGCCTTTTATTAACATTCCCAAACTGGTAGCTAAACTTTCCCATGTTAATGTTTTAACATTTCCTAACTTAACCATGAACGACTCTCTTGTCAAAGAATTAGATAACCTTTTAGCAGCACGTCCTCAAGGTGCAGATTTTCATGATGTCCTACATCTATTACGCTTTCATCCTTCTCCTCCTTCCACATACCCAAATCTCATCGCCATTACTGTTTCTCCAGTCGCTGTACTTTATTGTCAAGACATCATTGTATATTGGTTGAAATATAAATTTTGTAAGAAAACCAGACCACCCCCTGCACAACCTGTGGTTGTTCCCGAAGGTTGTGTGATAGTTCCGTTATCACCTCCCACTACTTCAACAGAAAGTTAGTATCCTTTTTTTTTTTGTGATCCTTAAATCTTTTGTAGTCTCTTTACCCTTTTTGTGTGTGTGGTGCCTGTGTTTGTTGGGTTGCATCGTGCTCCCTATATCCACGCTAAAGGGCGGGGAGTGTGTGCCATTTTTGTGACACCCGCTTTTATTTGCCTTATTTTGTGTAATTTTAGTTTTTTTGTTTTGTATATTCCTTTTCTAAGAATGTGCTTGTTTGTTTGTAAAAACCGGTTTTCGGTTTGGCCACTTTATTTGCTTGTGCTTTGGTGCAGTAATGTTATTAATTCGTTTTCACACTTAATTTATGATAGTCACAGTTACTGTGACCATATAAGTTATTCTGGTATTTGTATTATTAGTTCACCAACATTTGTGTCAGTATATTTGGTATTTAGCATTTCAGCATAATTTGTCATGTTTTTAATTTGTCTTTAGGTAATTTACTTTATTGGCCAGAATTTTTTAAAATGTTCTGTAATTTTTAGAAAGATTGTGTACTTTATTAATTATTTATGTTTCGGGAAAGATACAATTAAAAAAAGTAATATTTTATTTGAACCACCTTTTCCAGGATTTTGTATTATGTTAAACTATTACTAATTGTTTAACTTACTTTGATCAGTTCGTTAAATTGAAATCACGCGGATATTTACTTCGTAAGTTGTTATATATCGATTGTAGCCATTACTGCCTGAATTGATACCTAGTCTACGATCACTTCCGCCGGCTCACGTTATCGTCTTCTTCATCGTTTAAATATAGCGTTACGTTCTCTGAGAAATTGTTCTATCTGCATCTTCATGATCCTTTGATAAACTAGCACTTTCACCGCTTTTGTTAAGTGTGGCTTGTAGTTTTTTTTTTTTTTTTTGGCCGGCAACATTAATTCCTTTTAGTTTTCGCAGGTCGCGGTTATTTTATTTGTTTTCTTGTATTCTAGCGGTTCTTGCGCAGGGTCTAACTTTAACATTGCCTAAGATGTGACGAGCCAGTTTTTCGTGTCCATCTCCGCTATCATCTTGGATCGATATCTCTTCTACTTTCCAAGGACTGTCCAGGGCTGCGGGCGTGTTCCTACTTCCTACTGCTGCTTTCGGGCCAAAAATTGTTTGATACTTTGCATGTGCATGCTTTAACCTACTTCGTAATTTTGAACTTAACGGTGTCTGCAGTCCAATGTTATTTTTGAACATTCTTGTCAAGCATCTATGGATTTCATTTGAACTTTTGCATATATAAAACAATAATCATGTAACTAAAAAATATCGGAAATTCTTTTAAATTGTGGCTCTTGTGCCACTTTAACCTTTATAAAAAAATGTAATGCTAACCAACTTTTGTGGTCAACTCGTATGTTTTTGTCACATTAATTTTATGAAAATATAACATTAAATAATAAGTTGGCTTAATCGAGATCCCGTTTGAAAAAGAACATGATATTAAGAGAAAATAATATTATTATTATAATTAGGTAACTAACCTATTGAACTAGAGTTGTATGAAGATGTGTGTGTGTGTGTGTGTGTGTATATATATATATATATATATATATATATATATATATATATTATATATATATATATAATTTTGGTGAAAATCGGTTGATTGTTTCCCGGGCTATGACAAAAATTAACCGTGTGGTGATGTATTACAAAATTGCGAAAAAATATACTTCGTGTGGCGCATTTGATAGTTGTAATATATATGCTGCGTGCAAAATCAATTTTTAATTCATTATATGGTTCCGAAGATATAGCATGTTAAACTTAAATGGTTATATAACAGCAATTTTTAAAATAAGTGCCTGACCTTAAAACATACCTGTTTACATCACCTGCCGCAGTATTACTCGTTTGCCAAATTTCGTAGGGAACGGTTGGTTGTTTTCCGAGATATAACATAAAAATTTATTCTAATCGTGTGGCTCTATCTTATAAAATAGCGGGGAAATGCTCCGTTTTGGCACATCTGATTGTAATATTATATACTGCCAGCATACAAAGTCAATTTTGTACTCATTAGATGGTTTCGACGATATAGCATACTAAACTAACACAACTCGAAGACCATCATTTTTAAAATAAGTGCTTTACACTCCTTTTAAAATATATTAGTTTACATCACCTACCATAGTACAAGCTGTTTGCCAAATTTGGTAGGAATTGGTCAATTGTTTCCGGCGATATGACATAAAATCTTCATTAATTCGTGAGGCTCTATCTTAAAATCTAGCTTACAAAAATGGCTATTTATTGGCGTGTAATAATACACGCCAGTATTACAATCATAAGATCGTAATATTTCCTTTCAGCATACATAATTTGGTCTAAATTGGTTGAATGGAATAGTAAATATACAAAATAAGCCAAACTGTTGGAATGACCATCAATTTGAAAACAAGTGGATAATCAATTTAAATGGAATATGTTTACATGGCTTACCTTAGTTTTACTTACTTTGCCCATTTTGGCGAGAATTTGTTTATTAGTGGTTGAGATATAACCCAAAAGCTTTATTTTCATGTTGTGCTACCTTCCAAAATGGCGTACTAACAACAATATCCATGTCTTAATTCAATGTTCTCATGATTCAATGTCAACATACAAAATTTGGTTTAAATAAGTTGAATGGTTCTGGAGATATTATAACACCCTAAATATATTAAAATAGCTGACATTTTGAAAGTGAGCGCCATGCTTGGTAGTCAATTATAAAAGTCAAGTGTCCGTACTATATGTACTGAGTTTGCTGAGATTCTGTTCACACGTTCAAAAGTTGAAGAAAAAAAAAAAAGGAGCGTGAGACACGCACAGACACATGCATACGCACACACAGGCACACAAACCGCAAAGTGATCTCATAAGCCTTTATTTTCTTCGGAAAGTAAGCTGAAAATGTTACATTCAATTCTAAATACATTCAATACATTAATTATACGTAAAATGGGTAAAATTAAATTCACCTCAGTTCTTGACATTGGCTTGTCACTACCCTGCAAGTCTCTTCAATCCCACTGCAGTCACTTTATAGGATCTGCTGTTTACTTTGACAAACCAGACAGCAACCATCTAGGCGAAGTGACTAAGTAGAGGTTCCGAAGGCAAAAAAGTATGAATCTTAGAAGTTAGGAAATTGTATGGGAATTTTGGTTGCTTTTGAAGTAAATTGGGAAATTTAAGAAAAATACTTAATTTTTTCTGTTTGAAAACAATATGGCACATTTAATATGTCTGCCGAAAGGCCATGGTTACAGATCCAAGGTCAAGAAAAACTCGATATTATCTTTATCCTGCATTTTGAGCCCAGATATCTGTTATTTTATATACAAGTTTTCAATTAAATTTTACCTACTTCGTTAATACTTTATTTGTGACAGTAAAGTAATTCTCAATTTTTCTGGGCTGTAGTTTTTTTATGTGATAGTATTACATTTACTGAAGAACTTATATACCTTAGGTTATGTATCTTGAGATTCATTGTATAGGTACGTTCTTGCGATGGAGTGTATCCGTCACATTTTATTTGTATTTGTCTCGAAATTAGGATTCTGCGTATTTGTGGTGTAATATTATGTCTTACCAAACATTTGTGCTTTGCGGGTTGCAGCCTGCAAGAACTTAGGCGATTGTGTTGCTCGCCAAGAAGTGTCCTTGCTGGTCATACGTGATTGGCGGAGAAAGGCGCGATGTTTTAGCTGAGAATGATGTAATGTTTAGACTGTTTTGGTTACTCCTTTGATATCCTCAGACATTTTCCGAGCGACTCTGGACACGTGGTTAGCGGGAGGGGGGGGGGGAGTCAGGGTGGTGTGTGTGTGTGTGTGTGTATATATATATATATATATATATATAATATATATATATATATATATATATATATATATATATATATATATATATATATATATATTATTATAATATAATAGGAGTGGAGCTTGGTGGACTTATCACCGTAGTTCAACAGGGCATGGAGGGATGAGTACTTGGATGGCTGACCGTCTGAGGAACATTCCGTAGTCAAAGGCACGTACAACACTAGGGATTTCCATTAAGGATAAACACATTAAGGACATGTTCTTACATTTCTATAGCTTTTGCGAGAATCAATTTATTAAACCCAAACGGAAACCGATATTGTCAAATCACTCAGGCCATTTGGTTGAAAATCGTTTTTATTGTGTAATGTAATTTGTTCCGAAACAAAAAATTCATAATTTTAACTGAAATGTTGCTACTTTTTTGTTACGTAACTACCCACAGTAAAATATATTTTGAAAAGAGCTAGACAAGCTGTTCACTACAAGTTATAGGCCGTTCACGGTAAACTGAGCACTTTTGGAGACCTGCTTAAGATCTACTTAAGTGCATTTTGTGTATTCTTACACCGTATGTAAAATTAATACTACCATGGGCCTGTTCCCTTTATTCATGCGTCGATAAAGCAAAGCTGTTAAATTATTAGCAAAGTAAGTATTTTACATACCTGGTATTACTTATAAGGATATACATTTTAAAAAACGAAAACGAAATAAATAGTTTCAGGAGTCACAAACGTTTACCTAAAACTTTTAATTCAATGTTAAAACATGGAGCTATTTTCCCTCCGTCATTAACAGCCTCACTGGGAGCAGGCAATGCGTCCGTTAATCTATGCAGGTAGGGGCAGTGACATATTTCAAAGGTTAATTTCAAAAGTGCTCACTTAACATTGAACAGCCTATGTAAATGCTTATTAAAAACTTAAGTAGTGACCGACCACCCTCAACGGTAGGAGGTTACTATCCTAATAGTTTAAAAGTGGGGGGGTGGGGGAAGACGTATTATTGAATTAAATTTCAAAAGTTTACTAAAATGTTTTCTTGGAAGACATAATAACAGTACCACTCTGACTTCATGATGCTTACGACTACACAAAACTGCGTGTAAAATAAAAAATAAAATAGTTAAAACGAAACATTTTTATTAAAACATCTAGTTCGAACATACAAAAATAACAAAGAATGTTTGAACCATACAAACCGCTTCTTATATTTAAAAGAGAACTGTTTCAATCTTTACACAAAATAGTACATGTTATACATATGTGTATTTCTCTTTTATATACAACTCTATATGGCACTTTGGTTTCGATATTTCATTTGCTACGAATGAAGTTGTGAAAAACCAAAATAATTTGAAGCTAAAATGTGAGAAATTAATTTTTTTTTCTCAAACAGTTTATTTTATGTAAAACTTAATTTCTAAAAGGCGTGTAGCAGGATATAAAAATATTTGACTTTATTTAGTTTACTAACACTAAGCCTTTCAATTACAGTCACAAACATAACATTAAAGGCGGAACATTAAAAGGTGATAATTTACCGTCCCATTTCTTAGAGACACTTGATTTATCAGATTTTGTGTGTAAAGTCATAAAATCAACTACATAAACCCAAAGTACAATATTGTTACCAACATTAGGATTCCTTAAGAATCTGGAAATGAATACAATCTAATAATGCGTAATCAGTTCAATTTTAAAATGCCGCTATTAAATAAATATAGGTAATTCGGTTTTTTGTAGAGAAATAGGCGAATTACTAATGGTGTCACGCCATCTTCATAGGAAAACAATATCACTGAATTAAATACAGACCAAGTAGCACGTACTCGGATTTCTAAATGACTACCTGCCTTCAACTGGCACTTGCTTCACAGAAGTCACGTAACATCTCTTTTATTTGGCACCTGAATGAGCACTTACTACGCATGAAAAACGTCATTGCACAAAAACACGTACAGGTTTCCGCAGTCGCGAACGTTTTTTGCACAACGTACTTGAAATCACAGCAGGGCATGTAGGCAAGTTCCCCCAGAAAAAAAAAAAAAAAACCCCGTTCGCGAGAGAGCACTGTCGTATCACACATTTCCGGGCAGCTGTCCCACCTGGAACATCAGCGCTGGCCTTCTTTGGCACACAGTTCGCTCGTGGACGTATTTGGGGGGGGGGGGGGGGAGAGTGTTTAACGGCGCGCGGGCTGACGATCGTCGCATTACGTCTTCTGCGCTGCCTGGCCGGCGAGAGCTGTCATTTGTATGTCTTCCGGTTTCAACTTCTTCCCGAGTAGCGGAGATCTGGCGTGACTCTCGAAAATGGTAGCTACGGCCGGCTTCTTGTCCAGCCTGCCAACACACAAACTTAATTAATACACTGTAAAAAAAATTCGCTGGTAAACTCTCTGAACTGTAAGGCAGGATTTACATCAGCCCGTCGCGTCCGTCTGTCATCCGTTCGTTCGTTCCTCACCCGAGCGATTTACAACCAAACTTCGTACTCCCGTCGTACGTTCATTGCGGCAAACTAATAAAAACAAAACTGTTTATTACGAATAGGAAAAAATTCTCTATAAGAAGTGAAAATCTTTTGCGGCATTGTTAAGACCCAAAACAGCCCTACACGCACGTAACGGAAATTAATCGATGTAAAAAAAGTTCTGAATAGCATATAAATCATAATTTTAATATTTTTACTATTGCACAAAATGAGCTATTGTTTCCAAACGTAATTGTCAGTTAATCTTTAGGAAAAATGAAACTTAATTTCACTTTACAGTTACATAAACAAACATCTGAAAAATAAAGACAGCCAAGACAAAACACTGCACACACTACACAGCCTTGTAAAGAACTCGAGATGAATGAGTAACAAAACGTGCAATTTAGTAGACTGTAATTTCATTTGTTCGTCCGTCAAAAGTTAAAGCTTGCCAAGGTTTTGACGGACAAACGGATAGAATTGACGGCCACCTATGATTGGCTGTTGGTCACGTGATTGAAGGGCGGATGCGACGGGTCGTTGTAAATCCTGCCTACTTGAAGATTTTAACCTATACACTGTTTGGAAATATCACCCCACATCAAGCTGCAGATACAGGAATGATTAGCATCGCTGCTATACCAAGTTGGGAACTTCCGTACGTTTTTGACTGTTTCCTGAGCAAATGTAGGAACACTACAATAAACGTATAAGGTAAAATATTACCATTCCCGCTTTATCACTAAGTGTATACACTGGTGTGGTAAATTTCCGAATAATTTCTTAGAAGTACAAATCCTAAAAGCCGCACACGCACAAAAGTATCGGAAGTTACTTCGAAATTGGCAGGATATGATCTCAGAAGAAATTTTTCTTATGTATGTTAGCAGCATTGGAATATAATATATTATTTTGTTTTTGACGTTTTCGTAACGTGCTGGGTATGAAAATGAACTAAAAGTCGAAAAATCTTTTAGTCACAGCCACAACCACCAACAGCATTCAATAAAAACACGTTACCGTAAGCATACCGCCAATTTTTCTAAACCCTAGTCAAATTCATTACTTTTGTTAAACCATTTTCATTATCACATGAAATCGGCGGTATCCACGTTCTGACTGGCCACGCTCGGTGCTCGACGAACACGCACAAGAATTATGGGATACAGCCCAACTTCCTGTGCGTCATAGTGTCGTACTAACACGTGTGTTCTACTTCTTGTGGCTGTGCTATGAGCTGTGCTAAATCTGCCTTAGGACGTGTTTGAAATTGCAGGTTTTGTAAATAAAATTTAGGTAAAGCGATCCGATGTTGCGCACAAAAATGGTGATGTACTTCGCCATTTAGAATTTTGTTTTTGTATGCAGCAAACCTTTACAATAACACGGAATTACCAAATCGAAACCATATTTGTTTTTATACGGATATTTCAATTAATGCACGGAAATGCGTAATTAACTTATTTGGTATAAATAACTATGCTTTGTCATAATAATAATTAGTGCTTCAGACCGTTAGGATGGTTGTAAATTTGTCTAAAGATATAGTAATGTATTGTAAAATATAAATTTTGACCTTTTAATTTCCAAATAAAATAACACTCAGGTCGTTAAAGAAGTACATAAAAGAAACATATTTATTTTCGCAATCACATTATCTTAAAATGTACTTTCTGATCAGGATCTTGTTGTGTTGCTACTATTGCTAAACAGGTGATTTCCAACAGCGTTTAAATTGAAACCTACCAAATCGCAAATTACTAAATAACGAAACATTGAACTCGAACAAGGCCCTCATTACACTCTCAATCTGTTATTAAGAATGCAAGTCTTAGTTGCCAATGGAAGCATAGAAGGTATAACCTTTTGTGAAATCTCTTATTCCGTAGAGCTGCCACTTTGTCCTACATGAAAGAAAAATGCTTTCATGCTTGGGTGGTAAAGTATCTCGTCAGAACTTAATCACGGGAAAATATTTCAATAATGTCAAATTTGTAATGTTCAAACCAACTAGCACTGCACAGAGCAAGAATCTCGAAGACAGACTTCTATAATCCTTGCATACGAAGGGAAGAATTTAAGTATCCACGTAGTGCAGGACTAGATCAAAACTAGAGGTACACGGTGTTCAAAATGTCATGAGAGCCTACGCGCAGAAATGGTTATGAGCACCCGAAAGTGAAAGGGTCGTAGGAAGGAAAACAATATTGGCGCTTCATACTGTTGATGCTACAAGCGGTAAGCATCGTTAGTGTTCTCATCGAGGCCAAAAAATCAATCGTCCGCTATGCAGTTAGTGTTTACAACGTTTAGGAAGACTTTATAGAGAATCTCACCACACACACCGCAAAAAAAGGTAACCATTACAATAAGGAGAACGATGAAGGCTTACACATAAAAATCACGGGTTGTGTACCATGATAAGCAGCTTCAGGGAAAAAAGGAAAATAAAGATGCTCACATGAACCATTAATTAACCATTACCTGACAATGAAGATACATGTGTGTAATTTTGCCATATAACAGTGTAAATGTTATATCGTGATAACAATTGGGATTCTTCTGAAGTCCCTATTATACACCGGATCTAACTTCAAAAGCACGGAATAGAGCTGAGTATTGTAACAGTTTCGGAAACTTGACCTCGCTTCGGGAAACTGCATAAATGTTTGAACAGTCAAAAATCTATTGCAAAATTACAAAGCAAAAAAGTCGTAAGGCGCATGGAACTGTAGACGTATGCACCTGGAATTCGTAAAATAACAACAGTTGTACTAACAAGCAGCAGTATACCTGGGTCAGTTTTCCTGCTAGGTAAACCCTCTCAGTAAAGTGTTTTTTTTTTTTTTTTTCTATTAATGGAAACAAAAGCAAATTAGTATTTCGTTCGAGCAGTTTTTTTTTCAGATGCGCACTCCATAGAAAAATCGTACGTTGATGTAATAAATAGCCATTATTAAAAATCTCAATCACGACAAGATCAAAACTTGAATTTTTATTCCTACAAGTAAGTATGCATTGCAAACTACATATATGCGGTACATCGCTATTATTGGCGTTAAAAAATGTATTTAATATTATTGGCCTAATGTGCTGGAAAGCAAAACATTCTTTACTGAAGATATTTCCTTTATGTAAAATGTTTTGTTGAAAAGTAGTAGATTTGGAACTAAATGAGTACTTTACAAGTATAATTCACATGTCGAGTAGACCTGTGAATTTTATACATGCCAACATTAGGTATACGTTTGATCTGTAACCTGTAAGGTTAAGCGTACACTAACCGTATGCCTAACTGTTCAATTCTCAAGTTTCCTAGTATCTGACCATAATGTTCAAAGTGTCATGAAAAATCATATATAGCCTTTTTTGAAAGTGTACCAGTTAGCGTTTACATAACTTTTCTGAAAGATTTATTTCATATACTTTTCAGATAACTGCCAGCGTGCAACAAGGGACGAGGGAAAAAATTGCAGCGCAGAACTGGCTTGAAGAACAACGAGAAGGGGCCAGAAATATTCGCGTATTTATTTATAGTGACGTTCGGCCTCAAAGAATTGAAGGTTCGTGTCTTTTTCGCAAATGGGCCAACTTTATTTGACACGCACCGCAACATCCTACACCAGAGATACACCCGCAACGAAAAGAGAAGAATCGAGTCATGTGCAGTACAACCCATTTCCGAATGGTGAAACAAGCTAATGGAGGGTGACCCAACTCGTAGGTCCTCCGAGATATTTACAGATTTGCAGATGGTA
Organism: Dryococelus australis; assembly: GCA_029891345.1. Lineage (NCBI taxonomy): Eukaryota > Metazoa > Arthropoda > Insecta > Phasmatodea > Phasmatidae > Dryococelus > Dryococelus australis. The sequence continues at coordinate 356,285,029 of CM056993.1, read as the reverse complement.
GCATAATTAAATAATAGACGATCTTGATTAAAATTTCCGCACGAAAGTAATACAAAAATAAACTCTAAACAGAATTTATGTTGTTATAACATTTTCTTTTCTTTGGCGAAACAAGATCAGTATGATTTATTTTGCGTAAGTTGGTTTTTAAGTCAAGAGAGAAATATAATTTAATGCTGAAATTTATAATTTTAACCCTTTTCTTTTGTTTTAACGAATACTACTGACGAATGTTCCAAACCTGTGCATTACTTACGAACTAAACGTATAAATATTTACTGCTTATTGCAGGCTGTTCTGCTGATTAACAGCGATGAACCATCAAGAGTTGTGTACACAGGATTTCATTGGGGCAGGGCTTAAACCTAGATTTCTGAAGTAAGTACTTTCATAATAAGAGAAACCGCTTTTCTCAATGTAAAATATATTTCAATTGCAAGAGCACACTCGAGGGAAACTTATTGCAATTGTTTATTTAATTTTTCAATACACAAGTATCAATTAATTTTCCTAAATTTGTTTATATTTTTTATTTAGACTTTTTTTGGGAGGATTTGCAGCTACTCCAGCATCCTTCTTGCGTACGCCCCTGACCTTCATTGGTTTCAATGTTCGTCAGTAGTAATGGAACATGCCATGGCTGTGGTAATAGGAATTTTTTTTTCTTCAAAAGAGCCCAGTGATCCGTGAACAATACATGTCGAGCAAGAAATGAGGGGGATTAACATATGGAAACTGAGGAGGATGATTATGAGAATGAGAATGAGGAGGGAAAGGAGGAGGAGATGAGGAGGAGAATGAGGAAGATGAGGATGAGGAAGAGAATGAGGAGATGAGGAGGATGAGTAGGAGAATGAGTAAGATGAGTAGGAGGATGAGGAAGATGAGGAGAATGAGTAAGATGAGTAGGAGGATGAGGAGGAGAGTGAGGAGGATGAAGAGGAAAGTGAGCAGGATGAGTAGGAGAATGAGGACGAGGAGGATGAGGAGGATGAGTAGAAGAATGAGGAAGATGAAAAAGGAAATGAGAAAGATGAGGAGGATGAGTAGGAGAATTAGGAGAATGAAAAGGAAAATGTGAAGGATGAGGATGAGTAGGAGAATTGGGAGGATGAAGAGGAAAATGGGAAGGATGAGGAGGATGAGTAAGAGAATGAGGAGTATGAGTAGGAAAATGAGGAGGATGAGGAGGATGTGTAGGAGGATGAGGAGGACGAGGAGGAGAGAATTAAAGAGAGAAGGACGGGAGTAACTCACATGTGCGCGGCGGAGGCGCCATGCCGGCTGGAGCAGAAACAGCACATGATGGTGACGGCCATGAGCGCCGTGCCGACCATGAGCAACGTCAGCGACGCCGCCAGGCCAATGGTGGGCAGCTGCAGCAGCAGCTTCATCTGCGACGCCATCTCCGGCGTGATGGAGGCGCGCTGCTCGAACCACAACACCGGGAAGAAGATCGTCGGCACATTCCTAAACAGACTGCAACATATTTCCTTCACTTAACTGCCTTCGTAAATATAGAGTGTATACACATAGCTGACTTAGTTACAATTAAGCTATCGATTTTTATTATTAACACTCTACCTGCAACTATTATGTTACAATGCACTTTAGCCCTCTTAAGCTATAGTCCTTCATGTTATGTTGTTTTCCGCCGTGGTTTGCATTTTTTCTTCTATTATAATATACGTTTTAATTTTGAAAAAATATCTGGTAAAAATATAACTTACTACATCTAATGACAGCCCAATAATACTGCACTCATATTCCATTTCCTAACAGTAGCTTCAGAAAATAAAAATTTAGGATTCAAAATGTTACGTTTGGAATCTGATTGCTTTTGAGCACCATGTCGTTCAGGATATAGTTTGGATACAAAAACATGCAGTAGTCTGCTTCCGGAGTCCGAAGAATTTGGAGAGTACAGGTTTATTTCATACATCATGTAACTCAGCTTCTGTTTCGTAATTTTTGCCATGTGCCTTTAGCGATGTCATCCAACAGCAGAGGGACATCCTTATAGACAAACGATGGCAACTTTTCACAGAACTGCCGGTGAATTGCGCCATTTTCTGCACACCACAAAACAGTGTAATGAATAAAGAGAATATGTAGTTGAAAACATGCAGAGCTGTCCGCCGGAAAAATCGCATTGCGTCAATTGGTTTTGGAAAGTTTTTAGGAGTTTTACCAATATCCAATCACTTCCTGCTCTGCTTGCGATTAACATACAGGTCCTAAATGTTCATTACTTGTCATTAATGAATTTGGAAATAACGAGCTATAAGTTCCCTGACGGATGTATAAGGATCTACATCCACAAATGCCTTTAAAGCCTAGTTAGCCACCCTAAGCTACTCTCTAACTCCCTCATTGGAGATTCTGGTCACTTGTACAACATTTTTCAAACCAGCAACGGGCTGGTCGTCTTGAAATTACGCCCGCGCCCCAAGAACTCACCGCATTCTAGTACGCTTTTGCTGTTGTATGTCACCATTTTAACTCGTGCAACAAAATGATCCATAAATCATAAGTTACATCGTGTAAAACAGATCAATCCAACATGTATTCTGTCGCCTACAGTTTCACTGTGAATGGCGTGAAGGTTCCGAGATAATGTGTTCTTAAAATAGGCATTACTCAGCGTTCTGTTGGCCCCATACAATAGGAGGCATGGGGAGTTGAATACGGACAATGCGCGTTTCGGCAATTTATTTCCGAATAACCCGGTGATATGCGCGCGCGCGCGCGCGTGTGTATATATATATATATATATATATATATATATATATATATATAGAGTATGCCTAGTGACTGCAAGGTCCTCCACATGTTAGAGTAAACACAGGGGGCTTGCTGGTTCCTGATAAGGGCTGCAGCAGTGAGCGGCTGACAGCTGTGGTGTTTTCCTGGACAAACAGCAGATGAGGTTAGACTGGAGACGGAGTTCTTATCAGTGATCGGAGGATCCCAGAACGAGGTGCAGAATGTAGGGCGCCCAGCAGCACAAAAGTGGATCTTAGTGTTCTGGTCAACTACTTGATGGTGCTGAGGCGATAGCACGTGCCTCTAGCCCTAGTGCGCGAGGACCAAAATGCGAAAGGGCATTTTTCTAAGACCGATGGTTTGACGTGAAAAAGTACACTCTGTACTCCTGACATTTCAGTACAGCTCTCTTTACTGTAAGACATTTCCGCTCTTCGACCCCCCAAGAGTGCGGAGTATAGATATGCCAGATAGGCGCGAAGTCATTTGTCTGACCCAGAAGTTGAGCACAAAATTAAGCTTCACTCTCGCACTTGCTCGACCCTCTTGGAAGTCTGCAATCTTGTTCTGAGATCCCTGAGTCACCAAGAACCCCATGGTCCTGTCTAGATTACCCACGCCCTAAAAGGAGTGAGAGAAATCTCTTTTCGACCTAACAAATTCGTACAGATGCTTTAACCAAATATTCTGCTCGTAGGCCGATAGTTTTGACAATACAAAACCTTTTTCTGATCTGAGGTATTCGTTTTGATTTATGGAAAAATCAATTATGTCGCAAAGTATTTTGTGAGAAGTCTAAATATTTGTTTCGTCTCATACACCCAGATATTCTGTAAGCCCATAAGTAGCATGATTATGCGGATTCGAACATAATGTTTTTTAAATGGAAGTTGTTTGACCCGGCGGCTCACTTGCTTCGGCTCAACTCGTAAGTGCTCGGCACTCTTCGGCGGACTTCCAACCTCGACTAGATGGATAGTCCACCACTTCCGTCGAGGATTGCCGAGCACTTGCGAGTCGAGTCGAAGTAGATGCATGACCCCCCCCCCCCCCCCATCCTCAGGCCGCTCGCCATTTGATGACTGCTAAGCACTTGCAAGTCGAGCCGACGCAAACAAGCCACCGAGCCGCACAACTCCCATTTAAAATACAAAGACTCTGACCCCTAAAACCATACTATCGCAGACAAACGTTTGTCTCGGTGTGCCGTCTCTCTACAACAGCACAAGAGCAAGCCACTCGTTCCTGCAACCCATGCCACTTAAAATTGTATCTCTAGAGTCTCCTCCAGCACGCGGAACTACCTGCTGGTAGTATATACAACTAGTTCTAATGCATTTGAATACCATTAAATTTATTATAAATATCATTAAGTGGTCATGTGAGTTTGTTTATTTGTTTACATCTCTCGGGTAATCTCGGAAACTACACGGCCGATTCTTACAATTATTTCACTGTTAGAAAGCTACATTCTTCCAGATGGACATAGGCTATGTTTAATTAAAAAATCCTTGAGAAATCTCAAAATTTGTAAAACAAGTTGGAGAAAAACGAGCTACTTGGCTGTTTTCTAAGCATGCTCTACCAAAACCATTAAAGATAAATTAAAACAATGTTACAATAAATGGTGTAAAAATTCGTAAGTTGTCGCAAGTAGTCGCAGGTAGCCACAGGTAGTCACAGGTAGTCTCAGGAAGTCGCAGGTAGTCGCAAGTAGTTGCAGGTAGTCGCAGGTAGTCACGGGTAGTCGCGGGTAGTTACGGGTAGTCGCGGGTAGTTACGGGTAGTCGCGGGTAGTCACAGATAGTCATGGAAAATCACAGGTACTCATGGGTAGTCGCAGGTAGTCACACGTAGTCGCAGGTAGTCACGGGTAGTCGCAGGTAGTCACGGGTAGTCGCAGGTAGTCACGGGTAGTCGCAAGTAGTCACGGGTAATCGCAAGTAGTCACAGGTAGTTGCAGGTAGTCGGAAGTAGCCTGAAGTAGTCACGGGTAGTCGCGGTTAGTCGCAAGTTGTCGGAAGTAGTCACGGGTAGTCGCAGGTAATCGTAGGTAGTCGAGGGTAATCACTAGCAGTTGCAGGTAGTCACGGGTAGTCGCAGATAGTTACGGGTAGTCACAGGTAGTCATGAGTAGTCACGGTAGTCCCAGATAGTCGTAGATTGTTGCAGGTAGTCATGGGTAGTCGCAGGTAGCCACGGATAGTCGCAGGTAGTCACGGGTAGTCGTAGGTAGTTGAGGGTATTCACTAGTAGTTGAGGTAGTCATGGGTAGTGGCAGGTAGTCAAGGGTAGTCGCAGGTAGTCATATGTAGTCAAGGGTAGTCACAGGTAGTCCCAGGTAGTCGCAGGTTGTTGCAGGTAGTCACAGGCTTTCGTAGGTTGTAGGAAGTAATCATGGGTAGTCGCAGATAGTCGGAAGTAGTCACGGGTAGTCGCAGATAGTCGGAAGTAGTCACGGGTAGTCGCGGGTATTCACGAGTAGTTGCAGGTAGTCAAGGGTAGTCGCAGGTAATCACGGGTAGTCGCAGGTAGTCACAGATTGTTGCAGGTAGTCACGGGTAGTCGCAGGTAGTTACGGGTATTCGCATATGTGGGTATGTATTTTAATAACTCCATAAAACCTGAGCGAAGCGATGGCGGGCTTCTAGTTTATTAAAAATTATTACCGACTGGCATGCATCCAGTTAAATTGGCTGAGATGTAGGACATGTGTTTCCACGAGTTAAGACTTGTAGAAAGTGTCTATATTAATTTTGCAGTTATTGAACTTGATTAATTTAGTTTATTTATTTTTTCGTGTGAAAAAAGTAATAATTAGTACAGTATATTCTAGATGTTTTTAATATTTCACTTGAGCGACGCATGGAGTACACGGATGTGTTAATTGTAAATTTGGGTCGAAGGATATCGTGTGGGTGGGAAACAACATTTCAAGGACTACCGGAAGTGATCAATTAACGGCGATCAACCCATACCAGATCAATATGTGTATGAATATAGTTTCAATAGGTTTAAAGGGAAGTGTCATCGCTTTCCGCGGAAAATGGGAATGCTAATTCTGTCCTAATTAATTTATAAGGTCGTGGGAAAAAAAAATCAGGGTTGACGTTACAACATAAAAAATTATAATTATACGTAACAGCCGTAACAAAACTGCTGAACATGATAATCAGGCGGAAAATAAGGCAAGATCACAGCGGAGAACAACATGATTCAGAACGCTATGTCTAAGGAAGGCCCAGAATATTGCAACCTAATGCAACGTCAGTAAGTATACAAATAATAAAACTCACAAATTATCTTTTCTAGTAAATCAGCTCGTTCTAAACGTTTTAGTGTCCTAGTCAAGCTGATTGCTCTTGCTTATTCCAAAAGATGGAAACTGCAGCTTGTGCTGAAACATCGGTATCATGTTACTAGTGTTATAAAGTAACATGTTTTATTTCGTTCTATTCTACGAATGCTTATAATGTGTAAGTATAGTTTCTGATATAGCAATATCTAACACTAATTCAGTAGGATATGCTACTGGTATGAGCCAGCAGATGAATATCGTCTTATGTTCACGTTGACAGTCATTGCCTGCAAATAATCATTATCGTGAAGAGTTCGTGTGCAATCTGTTATTCAACTGAAAAACAAATGCAAAATTCGAGCTTATTTTGCAAACGATTCTCCACCGTCACCAGTTTATTACCGAATCAAAAACTTTTAAGAACGAATGAAAAAAAAATTTTGACACCGAAAAAAAAAAAAAATCACGCCGATGTCAAACATACATGGAATTTTTATGGAATCTCCTATACATATTTAGTTCTAAATTTTTGCGGGTGTAGATGTATTTCACACGATTATATGCTCTATTCACGAGTGAATGAATACATACCATTTGATCCAAGCTTTCCCCAAATGCTATATAAAATATTCTACCCACTTTAATTCAGTAAACAACACACAATTAATTTTTATGCTGTGCAAAACAGAACTTCTTGTTATTTAGTTATTTTAAAAGTGATACGTAATGTTTTTATTGCAAACCTCTTTTACAAAGCTAAATCAGCATCGACACATTTGAAAATTGAATTGCACGTTGAAAATTGAGATAAAACAACACGCCAGCGTCAAAAATACAAATTATGCCTTAGTTATATTAGCACATTTTGTTTGACACAGCAAGAATGGGAGAGTTTCAAAATATTAAATTTATATTATAAATCATGCATTATAGTGATGGAGATTTTTCGCAAAAATATTTAATGCCAAGGTAGCCTCCAAACCTCTACGACCCCCTACTTGCTGACTTGATAACACATTCGCAGCTTTCCGCAAACGAAACATGTTACATTCCGTGTGATAGCAAGTGTTGAGCAAGTCAAACAAGGAAAGGCTGTTCACAGTAAAGTGAGCACTTTTTAAGGCCCTCCCAAAAGGCATCAACCATTTAATCCCCGAGACTGCAATAAGATATATTATATCTTATTGCAGTCTCGGGGATTAAATCCTCAGGGTTGTGATACTGTGTTTATTGGTCACATTGCAATGTTTATATTAAAAAGCAGCAGGGAGATGGAAGTTGGCTGGAAGGAAACATTTCGAAGGGCCTTAAAAAGTGCTCACTTTACCGTGAACAGCCTATAGTACTCCTACCTCTCATTGACCACGGCCAGTGAGAAAAGAAATGTTGCAGACATGTGTACAGGACGTTGAAACCTAGCATGTCGTCATGCTGTCACCATCTCTATGCATGATGTGAAAGTGGAGAGCGTGACAGGAGAATGTGAGTATTTAATCAGTAGCGAGATGGCAGAGGACTCACTTAACGTAAGGCCTCTTCTCCAGGAGAATGTTGATCTGGAATCGCGCCGCAACATCCAGCGGTATGCCTGTCGTCTGTAAAAAAAAAATCATGTTTACTTTTGATACAAAAACTATGTTAGTCACTTTATTAAATAAAAATGTTGCGTTAGTTTGCAGAATTATAAAAACATTTTAAAAAACTGGTTTTTGTTACGAACATTAAATAAATTCATAACATCATAATGCCCAAATGTTGATGTTTTATTATTAAGACTGTGTTTTCTCATTAAAACTAAATATACGAGACAAGGCCATAAATTTCTAGACTGTACCAAAATGTCAAAAACTCAAAACAAATAAAACTGAGGACATAGTATTTTAATAATGTTCACCTTCATACATCGAAGTAACAAAATAAAACATTTATTTAAAATGTGGGGTGTTGGTGTGATATCACAGCTAAATTCAAATGGGGAGCGGTTGGCAGAAATTGGCGGGAGTTTGAAATTAACGTTGTTTTGCTATACAAATGCTACTGTATTTATTATACAATTAAATAATTTATTATTTCATACGGTTACAACTATTACCCGTTAACATCATAACACGTGTATGAATCCGGCTTCCCACCATGGGAATATAGGTTTGGTCCACGGCGTATTCAAGCTGGATTTTTCACATGTGGGATACGAGGCGGACGTTGCCAATGACCGGTGAGATTCCTCTGGTTATTCCAATTTCCCTCACCGCTGCGTTCCATTGCCTCTCCACCACACCTCGCCTAAAGCTTGATTAACGTGCAAGCCGATCATGACGGACACAACCTGTGTTGGTTCACATGTAAGTAGATTTTCTATAGGTTGTTCACGGTAAAGTGAGCCCTTTTGAGGCCCAAGTTACTTTTGCCATTCAGCAATTTTTCTGTTCTTTAGCCAACTTTTTAAATAAACATTTTCATGTAAGTAAGAAACACAATGGAGATTACGCCTCTAAACACGTGGTTTGGCAATATCATCCTCCTTCATGACGAAACTTAGGGTTGGTGTATTTTTGGGTGAAATTTTGTAACCCTAAGATGTACGCAAATTTGTTAGACACGCCTTATGAATCAGCACGTCTAAATTAACATAAACGTCGTCATGTCGGAACACATTCAAGTGAACAGTTTCTCAAAACAGTGTTGACTGACAAGTAGGCAACACACACATCATACGAGAGAATTTCAAATTATGATTTTGTGGAGGCGCACAGCTCCTTTAAAAGACAATTTAGGTAGAAGAGTAAATACATTTTCATCTTATACTTTCGTAAGGAAGAAGCTACCGAAGTCTGTCGGTTTCGTTCAAAAGAACCCGGTATATACGTGTTTATAAACTACATGTCAAAATTCAAAACAATTCATCTATGGGCTAATAGGAAAAATAAATCCTAATAGCAAACTGTTCGGTTTGAACTTATAGTATATTTTAATTTAAGATGGAGTTATGCAAAACAACGCAGAGTGAGTGAAGAGATTTGAGCGGCTCTTAACAGCGGGGTCTTGAGAGCCGATGAAGGTGATTGATGTGAGTATGGAGCGGCGCCGGAATGAAAGGGCGGGGGAATCGGGAGATCCCCTAGAAAACCCGCCGACAACGGCATCGTCCGGCATGATTCCCACATGTGAAAATCCGGTGACCCGACCGGGCATTGAATCTAATTTGCATTGGTGGGAGGCGAGCGGGCTAACCGCTCGGCCACCGCTGCCCGAACAACGCAGAGAGTCCGCTACTTTACGTACCTGCGTGCACAACAAGTTGCAAATCGTAGAAGTGAATGGAATTGGCGCGACATTCGCCTTCGAGATATGCAACTTGTCGCGCACGCAGGTACGTAAAGCAGCGGACTCCCGGCATTGTTTTGCCTTTCCAATTAAACTATAAAAAAAAAAAATCTACGACCACAGTATTTTCCTAATGGTTATTCACGGCAAAGTAAGCACATTTGCAAGAAAAGCACGGGAAAAACAAAATCACTTCCCGTAAATACACACATACTACAGTACTCACTGCAGGCAGGCTGCCGGTTAAGTTAGCGAACTAATAAAAATAGTTCTTGATACTTGACGTGGTATAATGAACGTTATGTTTATATTTACAGCCAATGAAGTTGATGTTTCTTGTTCTATACACAGATGAGTATGAATGTGTACATTAGTATAGGCTGTTCACGGTAAAGTGAGCTCGTTTGAAAGCCCTGCTTAAGATCTACTTGTATTCACGTTGTGTATTATTTCGCCTTATGTAAAATTAACATTGCCATGACCCTCATTACTTTATTCATGCGTCGGTCAGGTAAAACTGTGGAATTAATAGAAAGGTAAATATGTTTCAAATCTGATCATTTTTGCACTTCGATGCATCTAAAGAACGGAAAGCGAAAGAAATAATTTATGGTATCTCGAATGCTTACCAAACACTTTTTATTCGACTTTAAGATATGGAACTATTTTCCATCCATCATTACCGCCTCTACTGGGAGCATGTCACTCAGTGCGCCTGTTAAAATATGTACAGGTAGGAGCAGAATTTTTTTGTTCTAATGTATGGTTTCAAAAGTGCTCACTTTATCGTGAAACAGCCTTTAGTAGGCATGGTTAAGGTTGGTTCTGCTGAGGTTAGGAACGTAAACGAGTTTTCTTATGGAAGAGTTTGACACAAGGAAAATTTCCGCCCCTAGCGGCGGAAATTTGGAACACTGCGCCCCGCAGTGTTCCAAAATTGTAATAAATTTATAATAAACGTTAATAATAAAACAGAAGAATTTTTCACAGGGCCGGATTTCCCATTAGGCCGACTAGGCCTGGGCCTAGAGCGGCACTTTTTAGGGGGCGGCATGGCAGTGGGCAAAACAGTAAAAAATATATATATAAAAAATGTTTTAGTGTTTTTTTGTATGGCTGTGTGCTAGAGTAAAATGTATACCGATTCTAAAATAAATCCAATTAAAGAGACTGGTGTTTGGGAGTCAATTGCTTTATGATATTAACGAAGGACCTCGTTGCCTCTGTGACCGTCAGTACACGAACTTCCAGTTTTATATTTATTAGGAGACAGAAACTGGTATAGTTGAGGCATGGGACTTTCTAGTATATCTTCGTTGAGTTTCGGGTTTTCAAGCCTACAAATAATAAGTTACGCTTACCATAGTAAATTATAGAGCTTTATAACAAGTTAATTCAATAAAACTTTTACCCTGTATTTGTCTATTGCTTGTTTATCTTTGTAATTCAGTAATTTATAACGTACTAATGTTGTAATGATGACGCATCTGATCTCGTTACTATGGATTGTAAAATAATAAATAAAGAAAATTTAAAAAAAAATTGCGGAGGGGAAGGAAATTTTTCATGGCCCTACAAGCGGCAACGTGGGAAATTCAGCCCTGATTTTACTTAGTTACGAGGTTATTTTATATTTCATTTACGAGTACTGCAATTATTGTGTTTTTTATCGTAGAAAATAGAGTTAATTCGGTACACACGCGACACTAGCGCTTACCTAGTGGCGAGAAATTGTAGTTGCCAAACTAAACGCATCCAGCTTCCCAACCTTGTAGCAGTCAAAAACATTAGTATGGTCACAGAACGTGCGAGACATGCACCCTCTTACTTTTGAAAGGTTAATCCGGAGTCACATGTATGCCGATCACGCCGAACAGACAGAGCAAAAGACTAGAACAGCCAATCAGAAGCCGTACTCAGTTTCCGCGCGTCGCGCAGAAAGTTGAGCTCACGCCAGTATTTTCTGCTCACGGAAAGAGCACACCAGAGCAGACGTCGCCGGTATTTCCCAGAAGTCAACTGTTTCACATATTTTATACTACTAATGTCTTGTATAAGCGACGTGTATATATGTAAACGTATAGAATAGTTCAATGTACGTATTTATAATGAGATACGTGAATGTGAAAGTTAATTCTATTCAACATTGTATTAAATAAACGTAGTTTGACAATTAACCGAAAGGTAGCGCTAAAGTTTAAATTTTTATGGGTGTAAAAATCAGATGACCATCTCTTGTAGAAATACGACAGCAGCTAGTTTGTAATCTGTAATTTGTTTTAGAATCTCGGCGTTACAAATCACGAATTCAATAGCAAAATGGCTACCCAGAAAATTTTCTTACATGTGAACAACCATTGGTTCTGCCTGCTCTGTCTGTTTGGCGTGATCGGCGTACATGTGAATTTGGCTTAAGGCAGGATTTACATCAACCCCTCGCATCCGTCTGTCCGTCAATCACGAGACCAACGGCCAGTCAGAGCTGTCCATTAATTCTATCCGTCCGTCCGTTCGTCAAATCCTTGGCAAGCTTTAACTTTTGATGGACGGACGGATGGGATTATAGTATTGTAAACTTTTTTTTTTCGTAACCGTTCATTCAAAGTTTACTTGAAGGCTCTGTAGCGTGTTCAGTGTTTTGTTTCGCTCGTTGTTTTGTTTCCGTATGTTTGTTTATGTAAGTGTAGAATGCAATGACGTACATTTTTTCGTGGAGAAATGTTGGTTATCATGTCGAGATCACGAGTTTCTTCTGTGGAATAGCAGATACATTAAAATGAATCTCATGTTATTACATTTTTTTTGACTAATTTCGGTTATTTTGTGTATTTATATACACAAAATCGCGAATAATTTTCGCTTCTAATGGAGACTTTTTCCTACTTCTTACAAGCTTTGTTTGTGCAGCGAGGAACTTACGACGAACGTACGAAGTTTGGTTGTAAACCGCTCGGCTGGGAGACGAACTAATGTATTACGGACGGGCGGATGACGGACGGATGCGACCTTAGACTAAAGATGAGGTAGACCTCTTATTCATCTTCTGCGCATGTAACCCAGCACTGACCTGCCTCAATCAGACACAACCATCAAAGCCACATGGTCAACAGTGATGAACGTGTTTGTTTATATATTGATGTTTAATTGACAAGCACTATGATATGAATAAAATACTTTTGCCAATTAGATTCTAATTAAATGGCATCACGAATTGGTTAGAGCAAGTAGACATACACTAAAAGCACTTGTTTACGGATGAGTGTTCTAACCTCAAATCCAACCACGCTGTTTTCGCAAGACGTGTTGGCAGAAAAGCAGTTAAGTGTTGGGACACGGAGATTGGTTGTGCGCAGCCAGCGAGATCGGTCTACCTCATCTTTAGTCTATGCTCGCGCCCACTTATCGGGCATGTTGCATCCATGGACTCGGGGTTACCAGCTTGTTTTTGTTGAAGTCGCCTAAATGACCAAATGCCGCCCAATTTTATTACACTTTATATTAAATGCATTAAAAAAATATATATTGTAAATTTTTCATGTAATATTTTATATGTATGAAACACGAATAGTTTTAAAATTTAAAAATTATATAGGCCCAAACAAAATTAAAATAACATATCAAACGCATAAACAATCGCGTGATATTCGATTAGCCTATTAATAGAGAACTGGAAAATTCGCGAATCCAACGACATGCAGGCTAGATTCTTACAGTCTTGTGCACAAATTAGTCGATGCAAACTGTGCATCAGTTGTCTGTTGTCACAGTGGAAGGCGACGATTGTGCCAGCGCTCTCCAGGAGGTGTCAAACACCGTATGGACCAATGAATAATGTTATATAAACACGCATGTTTTGAATTCTAACTTGTCCCAAAATGAATCAGCGAATTATTCAGGTCTCTGCCTATTCATTGTCCACAGTGAGTAACAGGAGTCTGAACAAGAGACCCTCTTCAATTGTATGAACAGTGGTTGCCGTTTTAAAAATTTATCTTACTTATTTACTTAATTTTCTTGTTCACGATCAAAAATGTACCAGTACTAAATAAATAATTCCAAGTAGCCCAAATATACCAAATTTATTACAAAAATCTCCCAAATTGCGATAGTCACATTTTCTTAGTTCCTGGTCGCAAATTTTGCCTTGAAGTAACCAAAACGGTGACAAATTGTCCAATCTGGCAACCTTGCGTACACTAGAGATGTGGTAGACCATAGACTAAAGATGAGGTAGACCGATCTCGCTGGCTGCGCACAATCAATCTCCATGTCCCAACATTGAACTGCTTTTCTGCCTACACGTCTAGCAAAAATGGCGTCGATTGGGTTTTAGGTTAGAACACTGTTTAGTAAACAAGAGCTTTTGAGATGTTTTTATACTTCCTCCAATCAATTTGTAATCATTTTCGATTTTAAAAAATATTAATTAATGTAACCGTGCTTGTCATTTAAAAATTAAGATGTAAACAAGCACGTTCATCACTGTTGACCATGTGACTTTGGCAGTTGTGTTCCTCTGGGGTAGGTCAATGTTGGGTACATGCGCAGAAGACGAATAAGCAGTCTATAGTCTGTTCACGATAAAATTATCACCTTCGAAAGCCCTGCTTAAGATCTACTTGTATGCACGTTGTATATTATTCCGCCTTATGCAACATTAACATCGCATGGTCCTCGTCACTTTATTCATGCGTCGGTCAAGTGAAAATGTGAAATTATTAGAAAAGTAGATTTTTTTAAAATTTACATATTTTTATACTACTGTGCATTAAAAAAAAACACAGAAAGAGAAATATATAATTTAAGTTATCGGAAATGTTACCTAGCTCTTTTTATTCGACGTTAAAATACGGAACTATTTCCCATCCATAGTTACCAAATTTACTGGGCGCGTGTCACTTAGTGCAGCCGTTAAAAATATATATGTAGGCTGGAGCAGTGACTTTTTTCTAAGGTTGATTTCAAAAGTGTTCACTTTATCGGGAACAGCGTTTACCTTGTCTTTAGTCTATGGGCGCGAGGAAGCATGTGTGCTCACTGGCAGGGGGAGTTCACAGCATAAGGAACAACAGGTCGCTTATTTTTTCAGGTCCTCTTCATGCATACCCGCATTATAGTGAAATATTTTGATACCCATTAAAGCAATTACAAATTGTTTCCTAGTTGCTACACTGCGGGAGCGTTAAACATTTTATACATTTTTTGAAAAATCATGCATTCTCACAGATTTACGCAAAAAAAAAATTGCCTCTTAATATTTATTATGTTGTCTGGCCATACTGTTGTTGATGATAGTGTAACGCCAGGATAAGTTTGCATTTCTGAAATGCATTGCGAGTCTTGGCAGAACATCGTAATTTTCTGATCCCATCCATAATTCATTTTATTCCACTGTTGAAGGTGGTCCACAAGTGTTCAAATTTCCTAAAGATATTGATCGGTACGCGTGATTATAATAATGTTTGTACTGCAGTTTTAAGAATTTCAAGCTATATCCGCAAGAAGCGATGTAAGTACTCAGTAGTGCCAACTTCGTAGTTCGAAGTGACGCAGTAGTTGTGCCGTCTACGTTGGTCTGCATGGAGAGGGCCAAAAAAAATTATCGACGGCCCAATAGCATTACTGTTGCCACTCCGGTATAGGCCTTTCACGGTAGAGTGAGCACTTTTGGAATAATAGTCAACAAAGAATTACATTTTAACCTTAGACGTTAACTTTCAAGTGCGGGGGAATATACACACTACGATTTTTACTTACATGGCAGAATTCACTTAAAAAGATGGTCCAGGTATAAAATATGGCTGAAAGGAAAAAACTAACTAGGGCCTCGGAAGTGCTCACTTTAACGTGAACAACCTATAAACACCTTATTTACTCTATGCTCACCGGCTCGATGGTGATGTCGAAGCGGTGCTTGTCGGCCTGCGGGTGTAGTCCGTCCACCTGGTCGAGGTAGTAGGGGTCGGCGAGGTAGAAGTGAGGGTACGACACGAAGGCCGGCGAGCCGAAGCGGCAGCTCGACACGTTGAGCACGCCGGCCGGCACGCAGCGGCCGCCGCAGTAGCACTCGTTGCCGGAGTCGAGGGTGCCGTTGTCGACGATGCTGGCGCCTCCCGAGTACCTGTACGCCGGCAGCCCGTCCACCTCCGCGTCCTCCGCGTAGTCGAACCAGATCGACCTGCGGCGACCAACACGAACACACTTGACGGGCCGGTTCGAGGTCCGTCTCTCGATCTGGAGAATCGCCTCCGATCTTTGAGATCGACACAGAAGACTGCCCACACTATTCGAGTTCGGAAGCATGACTTGGGATCGAGATGAACTTCATTTCGAACCGCCGAATATGGTGGTAAAGCCCCTGCCACGCTGTCAAATTTCGGTGTTCAGCTAAATTTGACAATTATATTTGAAGACAAAATACGGCCATCAAATTTTCCTTCCAACAAAAGCTATCAAATAATCTTGAATGTGTTTGAAAGTATGTCACACTGTCAAATTTTGTTACTGAGAGAATCTAATTGAAAGTGAGATATTGCATTTGTTTTTCCATGCAGTCCATTACAGGAAGAAATGTACGGAATGTTGTAATTTATTTTCGTTTCCTTACTAAATTAAATTTTATTTATCAGAGATGTTTCCAGCACAATTAAATTTAATGCCATTGAGTTCGTAATATTATGTGAAATATTCCCTTTTAAAATAGCTTCATGCTCGGACAGCCTCTACATAAAATAATTATATTCATAACCTACTTCGTTTCCAGCAATTATTCGTTATTTTAAAGTTTCTTGACGTCCAATTTTGTCGTGTTTGATTGTGATCGGCAGAATCGTCAAACATCAAATAAATAAATGCTAGAACCGGTCCAGTCTTAAAATGTAACTGAAACCATCAAACTTTCTCAGACAAATATGGCGGCGTTTATGACGTTTCGATGACGTAATTTATATTCAACTTTATTTGACAAAACTTATTGAAAGCAGTTTAACGGAAAAATTTGACAATGTGACAGGGGCTGTATAGATCTCGAATCAAGTTCAGAGAAGTGTCTAAAGCACTGTTAAATATATTTATTAACTATAAATATATTTAGATATTTTTTAAATCCTTTAAAAATGGATTCGGTTGTTTTTTTTGCTGTTGTAAAATATAAATTGAGCTATATTATAAAAGCTTAAAATTAAATGCATTAAGGTTTTGTAAAGAGAGAACGAAATTCATGCTTATCTCTCCGAGCAAGCACAACGGTAAATTGGAAAAGCCATCAGAATTCAGAAAAGTCATAATTTCCAGCACGAGTTACGTCTAAAAGTAAATCTCACGTCAAATGTTTTGGTCACGAAAGAGCAGCCGTCGCCGACAAATGCAGTTTGAAAATAAGCCAAAACAGATAACGCTAAAGTGAATTGTTTTCTACAAATTTATAACAGCATTATACACACTTAAATATTATTCAGTAAAATACGCACAACAATTATTTTACTTAAAATGGATAAAACATCGCACAGTCTAGTTTTATGTACACTACCTTCTTCAATCTTATAAGTATTAAAAATAACTAAAAAAGTGTGTGTAAAGTTTTTCCAGTCAAGCAAAACAACCGAGTAGAAAATTCTGCAGTGCATTCAACCAGATTACACATTAAAAAATCCTAGTCTTAAGAGATAATGTCCATAACATCTCATTAATTGTCTCAGAACTTCAAAATTAACAGTTGCACCATGACGTCACACAATGAGAGCCAATCATAAGCAGTGTTTCATCTCAACCCTTGCTCTGTACCGAGATCAGGAGATTTGCGATGGAACTCGGCCGTTCGCGTTGGTGCAACACTTGTACATTGGAACTCGGATCCACCCGAAATCATATTTGAACCGAGATCTTAGGATCTCAGTTCAGGACTGTTAATGATGCAACACAACATTAGACGTATAGGCTGTTCACGGTAAACTAAGCACTTCTGAAACACCTGCTTAAGATCTACTTGTATACAAATTGCGTATTCTTACACATCATATTAAAAATTAACATTTCCACGGGCCCGATCGCTTATTTCATGAGTCGGTCAAGTGAAACTATAAAATTTTTAGTCCAGTAAAGTAAATATTTGCTAATTTCATCATTCTTAAAAAAAACCGAAAGTCAAAGAAATAATTTCAATATTCACAAATGTTCACCTAACATTTTAATTTCAATGCTAAGACAAAGGAACTACTTTTACTCTTTGGTTAATTTACTTTACTAGTCTCATGCTAGTGTGCCCGTTAAAATATATGCAGGTAGGGAAAGTGATCTTTTTAAAGGTCGATTTAAAAGTGCTCACTTTACCGTAAACAGCCCTTAGGGTCTAGATCTTATGTTTTTTTCTTTTTATTTTTAGCTCAATTTCGTTTTAAAAATTTAAAATTTTGATGTTATTGATTTTATCATGGTTAACATATATGAATTTAACAAAAATCCACATATAAACAAAAATTTATGTAACATTTATAATACATAGCAAAAAGCGTAGCCAGGAATCTACACTCTGGAGGGGGGGGGGGGTAATAACAATTTTATATTTTTGTAAAAAAAGAAAGATACAATATTAAAACGTATTAGCTCAAATATTATTTTTAATCAATGTATTATTATACAGAGATATAACCACAAAATGCTATGAACATATTAATGGGGACCACACATTTCTTATATTAGAAAAAATTAGTATTTATAAAATTTTATTTTTAATGTTTTGTTTTTATTTGGGGATGGGGGCATGCCACAATATCCTCTTACCCCTCCACTGGCTACACCCCTGACATAGCATTAAAAGACCTACATCACTCAAAACTTTCTACACGGACCGAAAAATAACCAGAAGTGCAGAGTGGAGTGGAGAGATTTGGGCGGCGTCTTGAGAGCCGATGCGGGTGAAACGAGTTGAGTACGGAGCAGCACCGGAATGCAAGAGCGGGGAGAAACGGGAGATCCCCGAGAAAAAAAACCACCGCCGACCAGCGGCATCGTCCAACACGATTCTCACGTGCGGGAATCCGGTAGTAACCCCGCCGGGAATCGAACCCGGGTCACCTCGGTGGGATGCAAGTAGCCTGACCACTACACTACCACGTGGAATATACCGTGGAAGCTTGCATGGCCGCTAATGCGGAAGGTTGGCCATTTGCTGGTCGTTTTCATGGACGTTTTCGTAATAGGTCATGTGCAATTTGCGAAGGGAGGTTTCCTACCAGGTTGAAATTTGAGACAATCAGAGAATGCATAGTAAAGGCTGTTCACAATAAAGTGAGCACTTTTGAAATCGCCCTTAGAAAAAAGTCACTTGCATATATTTTAACGGGCGCACTGAGTGACATGCGCCCAGTAAAGTTGGTAACGATGGAGGGAAAGTAGTCCCATATCTTAACATTGAATAAAAAGTATTAGGCAACCATTTGTGATATTTTTAATTATTTTGTTCGCTTTATGATTTTTTTATTGCATCGAAGTGTGAAAATGAGTAGGTTTGTAAAATATCTAATTTCACAGTTTCACTTGACCGACGCATGAATAAAGTGATCAGGCTCGTGGCAATGATCATTTTACATAAGGCGGAAGAATACACAGCGTGCATACAAGTGGATTTTAAACAAGGTTTTCAAAAGAGCTCAGTTTATCGTGAACAGCCTTTGGTCATTTGCTTATTTTGTGTTGAGAAAGAGCGGCAAGACTATTAAACACGAATAAATAGTTATTAACAAAGCACAAAAATGTTCACTGGTTCTGAAACAGTGTTGTGCGAAAATTATGGCGAACTTACTGGTTTATTTAACACGAAATTCCTATTAGGTATAACGATGAAACTCTGTGCATAAACGCACAATGCTGATGTAACGAGTGAAGATTATTCCTGAAGCACAGTTGCAGAAGTAAAATCCTAAGAAAACGCGCTCGTCTTTACTTGTGCAGTAACTAGTATCTTTGGATAGGTAATTCCAAAGAACCCTCTATAACTGCTCGCATGCAGGCTCCTGTAGCGGCTCTTGTGGAAGATTCTGCCCGAGCTTGCAAGGAACGTTTTACCGTGACATACAGATTTTATTGGTAGGGCCAAGGTTTTATGGTGTTATTTTTAGCTCAATTCCGTTTTGAAAATGTAAAATTTTGGGGTTACTGATTTCATTTTTATGAACACTCTACACAGTTAACTAAAGTTATTATTTATTCACGCATTCACATAAAATCTGCAATACATAGCATTTAAAGACACAAATACACTAAAAAGTTTCTAAAGTGGCTGAAAAATGTCAACTTATTAATCACGAAATCTTTTAAGAGGGGCCAACTTGCTTGATGTTAACAGGCCGGGTGCAAAATTCAGTAAACTTACTAAGGAGGAGCACTTTTTAAAATGGTCTTTCGTGTAATCAAGAGTAGGCCCTTATTTAGACATAATATATTGAAGACATATATTCACATTTTAGGAATTCGGCTATTTCTTGGTACAATGGCTGAAATTTAATTCTGCACAGTGCAGTGAGTATCCAAATAAAAAAATGTTTCTAAAGGTGGTTCTTGAACCCCCCCCTCTCTCTCTCCCTAAATGGGCGGCTACTGCTTCGAAAAGTGTATGTGAAGTAGTTTGTTGAGGGTGGAGTATAATATAAGTGTTGACAAATATAGGCTGTTCACAGTAAAATGAGCACTTTAGAAAGTCCTGTTTAAGATCTTCTTGTATGCATGATGTGTATTTTACCGCCTTATGTAAAGTTAACATTGTCCATAGATCCCATCACTTTATCCATGCATCGGTCAAGTGAAGCTGTGAAATTATTTGAAAAATGAATATTTTACAAATCAGCTCATTTTTACATTTCGTGGCATTTCTGAAGACCTCGCCGTTAAGAGCCGCCCAATCTTTTCACTCACTCTATATTTTACGAACTACGCAAGAAGGAACAACCCGGGAAAATTGTAAGTAGATGTAAATGAGTTTTTCCTGGCACAGTAGAGGAGGCAGAATGTATTTACTCGCCTGCAGAGGTCGGTGGAGTACATGGCGACGCGGTCGGTCCTCTTCCTGGCTGGCGGCCACAGCTGCCCCGCCGAGCCATGGATCTCGCTACACGAGCCGGGGTAGTAGTCGGTGTGGTTGCGGTGGTTCCACTGGCGCAGGTCGCCCAGCTTGTTGATGTCGTCTGTGCCCGTATCCATGTTGTACAACCCGTCGTACGTTGTCGACCCGTTCCGCTGGAACGAATCACGCCCACCGCCGTTACTGCAGACGAAAGGTGAGTGCCTTAGCCTTTCGACAATGTATCAACATGTACACCGGCCAGTTATTTCACTAGTGCCAGCTGCTGTTCGGATTCTGCTTACGTACATTGATAATCCCTATAGCCCATCACACATTTATGAAACACTGCTAAAGTTCTACTTCCAGGATATTCCTCCGACTCATGCAAACAAAGCTTAACCGAGTTTACAGTCACCTCATTCGTGCGCATTCAGTGCGATAAAATTTAGCATAAAAATGTTTCTTCCTAGGCATTACCTGTATATGAAAGAAGAATGTATATATTTTGCAACATTATGAAACATTTCACTACAATATACTCCAAATAAATGTTAAATATAATCGATTAAAATAGTCTGTACTTTAACAAAATTTAAGCATATTTCCATGGATGCTTCAGAAAGCAGAATTTACAAGAAAATCTTCTTCAAGATAGATCGTTATAATATTCACTGTGATCGTGTGTAAGAAAACTGTAATAATAATGTAGGAAATAATTTTTAAAATTGATTTTATGTGCGTCCATTTGTCACAAACATTTATGGCATGGATCTGACGTAAATTAAGTTCATTATAAAACTGAAATGATAGATTAACAAACAAGGTATCATTCGAGATATTTACCGGCGTGAATAGGGCAGCATCGTTATAAACAACATAGTCCTGATTGAAATGCCGCACAAATAGCAATGCGAAATTAAAATCAAGACACAATTTATGTTGTACCAAACATTCTGCCGCTTCAGTCAAACAAGATCAGTATGTTTTTTATTCATAAGCATTGTTAAGTTGAGAGAAAACTACAAATTGATTGTTAAATATATAATTTAATTTCTTTTCCTTAATTTTAATGAATAACACTGCATAGCTTTTCGAAACAATGAACTTACCGACGAACAAAATGCTTACTGTTTATTGCACGCTGTTCCGTTTCCGCTGAAATGTAAACACACACACACACGCACGCACACACATACATACACACACACACACACCACACACACTGAAGGTGACGTGGACTCCCCCAGCATTGACTCGTCTATCGCCAGTGCCACATGGTCAACGCCACATGTTCAGCCATTGCTGTTTCAAAATTCTCGAGTTGTGCCATTATCTCGCGCCCCCACCGCGAGGTATCAGCTTAAGGGGGCCGCCTACCTGACGCGACATGGTCCAGGAGCGAGCGAACGCTAAGGACGACACTGGCACGCGCAACAAGTGCCACATCGCCACTATGTGCGAAGCACTAAACTAGAGCGTAAGCTTTTCGTCGAACCGTTTTTTCTACGGGACTGTAAGCGATGACTGTATTATTTTACTGATGGGGGCCGCCTACTGACGCGACAGGGTCCAGAGCGAGCGAACGCTAAGGACGACACTGGCAAGCGCAACAAGTGCCACATCGCCACTATGTGCGAAGCACTAACTAGAGCGTAAGCTTTTCGTCGAACCGTTTTTCTACGGGACTGTAAGCGATGACTGTATTATTTTACTGATGGAAAGTCTAAAGCAAAGTTCAATGCAGGATTATGTCTGGTCAGTCTGTAAAGGCTATTTTTAGCTATGTTGAGGCTTGGATATAGTGGTTCTAATATGCTTAGTGTCACGAAAGCGACATTCAGTCATCGCCTGAAGTTTGTTTTCTTTTCGTAAATTAGCAATTAGGCACACGTGGAATAGTTTTGTCAGAAAAATAACCGGATCTCACAACACACTGCAACACATTTCTAGCGCCTTTTGGACAGCCCCCTTAATGGGACTCTTCTGAAACCTTAATATAGTTAGTTCGTTGTGCTTTTGCTGCGCGCTATTGTCGTAGTGCCAAAAGAAAAGGACACTTTTCAATTGTTGAAATTATTTATTTGTGTTTGTCGATTTCTTTTAACATACACGATGGAACAATAAGTGTAAGCTTACAATTTACAAAGAAAATATTTTAAAGAGTGCTGGTGGAATAACATAAAAAATACTGAAAACTTCGGTGATATAGACGTACACAAAAAGTGATTTCGCGTGTAGTGAGCACATTAATAGCGAACAATGCGCGTGTAACTTAACTATTCCGTCTCAACATACTATTTTTAAAGACGTTTCGATTTCGTGCTTTTGGACAACCTTGAGAGTGACACAAACAATGTTAGGGTAGTAGAAGTTAGCGCAAGCTGATGATCTCTGAGCAGTTGACGCATCGCTGATGGCAACAAGTGTATGCATTTATGAATCACACGGCACGCGAGGCGAAGATCTACACTACATCCTACAATGATGCGAAAGGGACCACCCTCCCATTATCAAGAGAGAATGAATGACGTCAGCAATGCCACACACCTTAGGCCGTGTGCACACGTGCGGACAATGTACGCGCGGCGCTGCAAAAGCGTTCCACGAGGGCTTGGCTTATATGTTATCAGTGCACACGTAGCTGCGGCGCCGCCGCGGTCCATGTCCGCACGTGTGCACAGGAAGGTGGCTATTAATCCACTTTCCTGTCAGCTATGGTGGTTGAGAAGTCGCGTTACCGGTAGTCATTCCTTCGGTTGGGGGCTCCTGTTACATGCATGGGAGTTGTGGTCTGCTCAGAGACAACCGCAACCGCATGCCATAGTCGGGGCTCTCTTTTTGTGAAACTTTACGCATGCAGTTAGCCATGGGCGGATCAAGATATTTATTACGGGGAGAGGGGCGCATTTCTAAGTCAGACTTACTTATACGTAGCTTTTTTCCGTGCATGTGTTGCAGATACACACGTGTACAGATTTGTGTTTATATATGTGCATATACAACACACACATGCTTGCGGTTTTGGATGAACAGTTCACGAATTACAAATAGGAAAATACGCTAATGCAGAAAATTAATTAATTTTTAGAACAAAAATGATAAAATCAATGCATATATATTCCACCACTTGCTGTCTAAAATTACACACACGTATTTGTTTACTTAAGAAGAAAGAAAATTACTAGTACTAAAATACAATAATCACACAACTTAGTGACCCTTTCACATGTTATGCATTCTGTTTTTAACTAACAGTTTTCCGATACAAAGTCAATAAATGTAATGAAGTTAATTTAATAACAGGAAAAGTCACATAATTTGACAACATATGCACTAATGAATGAACGCGTTTCGTTATGAAAAATTACAGAAACGCCAATACAATTATAGCTCCGCACTCCTTATGCTCACTGCTTTAAATCAAAATTTTATTGGCGCAAGTGTAAACTTATAAAATTTACTTGAATAGTAATAATGAAACAATGACTAGATTTTCGACACGAATGCTGTGTTGACAGTGCAGTTTATTTTCGGGGGGCATCATTAACGAATAAACAGAATTTTCAACCAACAACCCACCCAGCTCCACATTCTTGGCGCTGCACCATTTAGGAAACTGAAAGTATTTTGGATTTGTCCCCTTATATTTCCTCACAGTTCAGCATTGTCACAATTCTGCCATGAGTGAAAGAAGAGCTACCGTGTTCAGCTCAGTACAAACTTCATTAACAGAAATAAACGTAATACTAACCTGGGGTCTGACGACGTGCAAAATTTTTGTCAAAAGCTAGGTGAAAAAAAATGGGAGGGGGGTAGTGGTTACCTGCAGAAGGTTTCATGTCCTGTACCCCCACCTCAAAAAATACCGCCGCAGAGGAGGAATACAAACTCAAAGGAATAACTGCTATATAAATGGAAATATTGCACTGGGGACTAGGTTTACACCTGATGATGTGCAGATATGTGTGTAGGGGAGAAAATACATCACTCACAGTGACAGATACACAATGCCACAGTTTCCCGGCTTAAAGCATTGTTCAAGGCCAAGAGCAAAAAATATATTATATGGTGCTTTTAAAGTTGCAGATAGACTCGGTTCAATTTTCAGGGCTTAGCAGGCAAGGTGTAGGTAGGCCGCTGATCGCTTACTGAATAGCGAACGAAATACAATGCAAGGAGTTAATTACTGGTTAAGAGGGTGATAAAGTTCTTAGTTTCAGGATAGCGGTTTTTAAAGCTGCACAACACAGGAAGCAAGAAGAACAACCACTCCACGAAAAAGTTGAAGAATTAAGGAAAGATATGTTAAATACCACAAACAACATATTCGGAGAGTATTCAGTTTTCACAAAGAGAGATTACTTCTACAAATCGGACGGTAGCGATATATCAGAACTTATTGAAAGTGGTGTGCAGGGTGAGATCTCTGGGGTAGTAAAACAAATGAGCAATCATAGCAGAAGTCTGATACACAATGTGACCAACAACCCTGTAGAACACTACCATCCAGATGTTGCCAAATTAGTCGGTGGCAAAAGATTTTCCTTTTCCACTAAACGTTCCTATACTGGTAGGTGCGCAGGGGCAATTATCAACATGAGCATGCCATTGTATAAATTACACAAAACTATGTACAACAAGAGCCCAGGCAAATTTTGCAGAAGTATGGAATACAGGTGTAAAATAAAAATAGAAGCCGCAAAACTAAAAGGAGGACAGAGGCAAAAACGTGTCGTAAGTCTTTATTTAGACAGACACTTCCTGATAAATATTATGCTGAAAAACCAGATACGGATTCAGAGAAATTCAACAGAGAGTGCAAAGAATTCCTCGATTCATTACAAATAAGTGAGACGGAAAGGCAAAGAGTTGAAAGAGCAACAGACATGCAAAGAGAAAGAGGCGAATGGAGAGGAAGAATTGTATTGTACAAATAGAACTGACACCAAAGAAATGAAATATGGAAGGGAGAACGAACAGTTTGCAAAAGGAGTGCTGGAGAATAAAAATTTCGGATCGTGGACTGTTTGTTGATCATTACATTCCCTTCTTCGGCGCCACACCTGATGGATTTATTGATGATGGCATTGTTGAAATTAAATACCCGACCTTCTGCTTCATATATGGCAACTACAGAGGCAAATATAAAAAAAAGAAAATAGCTGCCTGGAATATTGACAAAGCAGGAAATATTTTGAAAATGAAAACTAATCATAATTTTCATCTGCAAGTTATACGTCGCTCGACGTAAATATTGCTTATTCTGCCTATGGAAACCGCTAGGTATCAGAATTGAACGAATAGAGAGAAATTACATCTTCTGGAACACCGAAATGAAATCGAAATTGGAAAAGTTTTACCTAAACTATTCCTTCTTCCCGAGTTAATTGATCAACGATGTATTAACCAAAGCTGATAAGAAATCCTGTGTACATAACAGAAGAACAGATGAAAACCACGAGAAGTAAATTGCGAGAAGTTTCATTTCTGGCAGTAAAAGTTTCTGTTACCGCCTCGCTTCTCAAAACTTTTGTGTAGAAAAATGTAATAATATTTGGATTTTGTTGTCGCTTATTTCCAGTACAAAAATAATCATACGAAAAATGTGTTATTTTTTTATAAGGCAAAAAATTTTTTAAGCTTTGGATGTGAGCATGAATGTTTTCGTTACAGCTATTATTTTAGCTCCTGTCGCTTACTTTCACTTGTTTTAAAAATATATTGTAATGTACAGAACAAAATAAGTTTAATTTCCAGACAGTGTAAATAGCACGCTAACCTCAGTAAGCATGTTTTATTTTCCGAAATATGCGTCTCGTATTAATTTGCCTTAGATAGATTTCTAACCAGTATATGTTGTTTATGTTCAACAGTGGTTCTCAACAGGCACGTGAAATATGGCCCGCGAAATATGTCAGTCTCTTATAACTAAAATGTTAAACAACTTGCTAGAATCTATAATTCAGATTTTGTATAAATTACTAAGCGATTCAACTCTCA
Source organism: Dryococelus australis (assembly GCA_029891345.1). Classification (NCBI taxonomy): domain Eukaryota; kingdom Metazoa; phylum Arthropoda; class Insecta; order Phasmatodea; family Phasmatidae; genus Dryococelus; species Dryococelus australis. The sequence goes on along the minus strand of CM056993.1, from coordinate 356,258,585 downwards.
TTTTATTGTGTGAGTGATTTGTGACTAAGGCTAGGTTGTTTTATGATTTTTCACCAAACTTTCATATATATTTAAAAAGCGTTGGTTGGATAGCGACGTAATAACTTTTCGCTTTGAATATAATAAGAAATTGTGGACTCTAGCTCAGTATACATAAATTATTGGTGTCGCCGCCCTTAATGAGCAGAAATTGAGAACCACTTACATACAGTTTGTTGTTTCACGGGAGTGACTCGCGCTGTTTTACTGCTGCGTATTGTAAAGTCAACTATAATTCGTATTCTACTTGTAACATGAATGGAAAAGCATGAATTGTGTAAGTTTTGTATGGAGTATTTTTTTTTGTAATGGAATTCAAGAAGAGTTATTCCAGCAACTCACTGGCAAAATTTATTTGGTGGTTACTTGTAACTGTTTCCTTATTGTTGACGAATACTGATTATAGACGTCACCAGTGATATTGCAGGGCAGTAGAAAGGGGAGATGTCCCAGTCAAGTCGAGTTCATTCAGTTGGAAGCCGCATATTTCTCGCAGTTCGAAACGTCAGATCTTACTTCCCCCGCGCGCTGCCGCTGATCTGACAGCTGCGATAAGGTGACCTACGGTGAGCGGTGCGAAAAGAACATAAGGAAAATTGGGCATGAAAGCACTATATTTACCCTATTTTCGATATGTCGTTTTACAAAACGTTTATCGACATTTCTGGCTCGACAAGACGCAAATAATAATTTGCAACACATTTTTACGTTGTTAGATTTTCACAGCCTTCATTATTCTCGCAGCACTGATGAAAGAAAGGAAAGGAATTTTTTTTTTCCATCTTCAATTAGAGCTTCGAGAATGAAGAACGCAGAGAATTTTTAACCATGTAATAAGGTGTTCAAAATTGTTATATACGTTTTGTCGAACCAAAAATTTCGAAAAATCATCTGTAAAAACAAGAATAGTGTCAAAAATTACATAAATATACGATTTTCAGGCTCCATTCCCCTTAAAGAGGGCTATGTAACATCATAGGCAAGCTTTAAAAATGCAACATTTGACCACTTTCACGATTGTTTTCTCCACTAATACATTAAAAAAGATAAAAGTAGAAAGATAGCGACATAGACAGTAGTTTTTTTAAAATCCTTTCTGGCAAAACTTCGTATTTCCAGAACATTTATTTATCGAGATACGCGTATACGTGTAAACAACGATTACACAGAAAATGTTTCAGTACACAGGATCCTTAACCATTATGATACAACTACACGCGTTTCTGGTTTCCGGCACAGCAAAAGAATTGACTCCCACCCATCTAACTTCGTTATAATAAAATGATAATGACGTTTAGTCGTTATTAACGAAAATTGGGTACTAAAAATATTCATGTCATGAATATTTCGATATTTTGATTTAATAAATTGCTATTTTGAATTTTAAAATCTTGGGTTTATTGCAATATCTTCCACAGTATGGGCATTTTACACACGAGGATGGCAAAGCTTACATGATGCCGAATTTGGTCATTTTTAAGCTTCGAAGCTGACAAAACGCAAAACGGAAATGACAAAAATTGGGTAATCTATTTTGCAGAAAAAAAGTCAGTCAAGTGACCCAGTTTGTGAAGAGTGAAGTGAATAGATCTGGGCGGCTCTTAACAGCGAGGTCTTGAGAACCGATGAGGGTGATTTAAGTGAATATGGATCGGCGCCGGAATGGGGAGGGGGGGGGGGCTGGGGAAGCGGGAGACCCCCTAGAAGATCCGCTGACCAACGGCATCGTCCGGCACGATTCCCGCTTGCGAAAGTCCGTTGACCCGACCGGGGATTGAACCCGGTTCGCCTTGGTGGGAGGCGAGCGTGCTAAGCGCTCAGCCACCGTGGTCCCAGTTTGTTACGAAAAAGTGCTTATTGGAACATTGTCTGAGTTTTACGTATGGCAGAAAGACAAAAAGTGAGAAGTAAATTACTCAATCATCTGCGAATAACGTAAAATAGGATTTATTAGCTTCATAATAATAATCATAATGATAATAAGAACTGTATTGACAGGAATTATTAACGCCCCCCGGTGTTACGCCTGGAGGGTTATCAGGGGACGGTTTACAAAATAAATTACGTCCTAACTTAAACTAACAGCCATGCCTTACGTAGGATTCGAACCCAGGGCCTCCCGCACCCTAGACTGGCGGCGCACCAACCGGCTGCGCCACGGCAGGCCGGTAATAATAATAATAATGCGTGTGCGTTCACAGTGGATGAAGTTTCCAGTGAAACAGAAGTAAAGTGAAGTGAAGAGATTTGGGCGGCTCTTAACAGCTAGGTCTTGAGAGCCGATGAGGGTGATTGAAATATGGAGCGGAGTCGGAATGAAATGGTGGGGGAAACGGGAGATCCCCGAGAAAACCCGCCGACCAGTGGCATCGTCCGGCGCGATTCCCACTTGCCGGGGATTGAACCCGGTTTGCTTTGGTGGGAGGCGAGCAGGCTAACCGCTCAGGCAGTGCGCGCCCAATGAAATAGTGACTGCAATGAGAGTAGCTGGTCTCGCTCACCTGGTAGAACCAGCCGAACTTGTCGTAGGGGATCTTGATCTCGGGCGGCAGCGGGAAGGACGAGCCCATGGAGATGACGGGGTCAGAGTAGCCGTCGAACAGCAGCTCGCCCACCGGCTTGGTCACATGCACTTCCTGCCCCAGCGTCGAGAACGCTATGGACATGGGCTTCTGCAGGAAGTAGCTCCAGTCGCGCGCCACGTACGACGCCGCCTGCCACAACGCGAACACAAAATCACACTCCTGCAGCTGAGAACTCCCTGAGGCCGTGCTCGAATTGTCACTTCTATATGCTGTTCACGGTCAAGTGACCACTTTTGAAGCAGCCCGAGTTTCCTATTCCTATAGGCTGTTCACGATAAAGTGAGCACTTTTGAAATCAACCTTGGAAAAAAAGCCACTGCTCCTGCATGCATATATTTTTATTGGCACACTGAGTGACATTCACACAGTAAAGTTGGTAAACGATGGAGGGAAAGTAGTTCCATATCTTAACGTCCAATAAAACGTGTTAGGTCCTGTATTACCACCTTCTGATATAAGTGCTGAATAACTATCAGCTGACAAGGCTGACAAGTTGCCAGCTCTTGTGTATTCACGATCACCTGATACCACGCAAATAGCTTCAGTAAGTTATCAGGAAGTTCGGGCGATACCTGGTATTTATTTCTCTTTGTTGGCATTGAAATCACCCTTAGGACTCGAAATATAGTAATAGTTGGGTTAGTTGCGTTGGTGACAGTGGCTCTGTTTTATTCTTCTGTAGACAAAAGTGATGTTTACGATTTGTTGTGTTTTTTTTCTGTTAAAAACGTTTTAAGAGGTTACTGGGCAATACACGATGGGAAAGTCCGAATTCCCAGCAAAAACGAATGATGTCTGTGAATTACAGCAGTGAAGAATTTTTGCGTGTTTTATAAATAATGTTTTCTTAAATTGTTGTTAGAATATTCTAAATGTATTTGGGCGTTAAAGTAACCTTGTTTTACCCTCATTTATTGTTCTGAATTTCTAACGATTTTTACGGGGAAAGATAAATTTGTTGAACATGTTTACATTGTGCATTTCGTACATTGGTTTACCAGTGACTTATTTATTGCGTTTTGTTCTCGCGGGATGTTTTCAACTGCGCGTGACCTAAATAAACACCATTTTAGTGTAGTTCTCTACATAAAAAATGCAATGCTATTCATGTGTTGAATATTTCTCGCATAGGTGCCGACAGCGACACATTAATCGCATACAGTTCTTCCGATGAAGTTCAAACTTTTGAGTTATTGTAGTAAATTGAATGATATTTCCGTACGAATAAACTTTTCCACTATTTCATCAAAACAATGTGAGTTCTAATAGCTACTCTCATAAGGAGAACCTCAAAACAATCTCGTCTCATGAAAGACGTAAAACTTTAGTTCCCCCCCCCCCCCCCCGACAATAAAATAGAACCTGAAGTAGTATTTAACATTGTGACATTTAGATATCTTGATTTCAAGAAATAGCCCAAGTGTTATGTCATTGAATAAGTCAGAACACAACATATTTACGAAGTAACAGACAAGTGTCAAATCATTTCACTGAGGCTACTGTTACAAAAAGGCACCTACGACGATCTACATTAAATGAAATACAAAAATTACATACTGCATATATAATATTTCTATAACACTAGCAACAAATTCTCGCATATACATACATTTTGACGGAAGAGAACTCAATTGCAATGTCATTTCACCGGACTAATAAACTTAATTCGGCCAGAAAAGACAATTGTAAAAAAAAATCGATGTCAATGCATGGACGGGAAAGGAAAGTTATTTGAAATATGTGTCGCCTTTGAATTTCTAGCGGACCGAAGCATTTTATCCAAAACCTGCTCATCGGAATCGCTGTCAAATACAATTCGTCTCCTACCACCTGCCGCCATATTGCTCAAGCACACAATTTGACATACTGATAGACAGCTATCAGGTGGACGAAGTACCTGATAGCTTTATCAGCTGATAGCCTACCAAATATACAGTATCAGGGAGTCGTAATACGCATTTTTGGGCTATCTAGCTGATAACTTTTATTCGGGATTTTATCAGACGGTGATAATACAGGCCCTTGGGTAACCATTTGAGATAACTTAAAATTATTTCTTTCGCTTTTTGTTTTTTTAATCCATCGAAGTGTAAAGAAAGAGCAGAGCCGTAAAGTATGTACTTTCATAATAATTTCACCGTTTCATTTGACCAACGCGTGGATAAAGTGACGAGGCCCGAGGCAATGTTAATTTTACATAAGGCGGAAGAATACACAAAGTGTATACAAGCAGATCTGAAGCAGGGCTTTGAAAAGTGCTCATTTTAGCGTAAACAGCCTATACCAGCCATCAGTTATCCTTTAAACACCTTTTTGAATAAATATTACCATGCAAGTAATAAACACAGTGTGTCTATTCCACCGCATTCGGATATTAAAAGTCTAAGCTAAAATATAATATGCCTATATTTATTGACTATTATTCCAAATGAGAGGACTTTCAAAAGTGTTCACTTTACTGCGAATAGCCTAGTTTACTTTTCACACCGTACAAGCGCATGCGCTGTATCGCAGGCCAGGTCAGCGAACAGACTTCCAAACTGCGCGTAAGCTCGAGAGCAGTCTTGCCTTTGATTTGAATTGAAGCTTGATTCAAGCCAAATTCCATGTGAATTGTTCATACTTGCTAATGGCATGCCTGATTCCAGATGGCTTTGATCACGCTCGAAGCTTGACAAGGCAAGATTGCAGCAAGTGTTGGAAATCAAATTTGCGTACAAGACTGATGCATGGCGACTACCGTCAGAGTGATTCAAGCTTGACACAAGCTTGCTGGCATGCAAAGTAGGTTAGCTTGCAGGTCTGTCACGTCAAGCTTGGCTCAAGTTCGAGTCGACCCGATTGTGCCGTAAGGGAGCTGTCGTAAAGAGTCGGGGTGGCCGCGGTGGCGCAGCGGATAGAGCGCTTGCATCCCAAAGCGGACCGGACTAAATTCCCGGCGGGGTAACTCCCAAGATTCTCGCACGTGGACATCACGCAGGATGACGCCACTGGTTCGCGGGTTTTATCTCCCTTTTTCCCTTGCCCATGCGTTCCGGCGCTGCTCCGTTATCATCTCATACATCCCGCGGAAGGCAATGGAAAAACACCGCGGTTTCATCTTGGTCGCGACGCGGCCTCCATTCCCACGCTATGACCTTGGCACCTACCAACATTCGAGTTGCTAACCTCCACACACGCAGAGTTCTTTCGTGCATCCGAGAGCCTACGACCAAAATCGGCCAGACTATAAATACGCGGTACACTACGCTAATTTTGTCCGTCCGACCAATAAGTATGTCGTTTCGACAGAGAATAGGTTAGGGGGGACTTGTAAAAGCTGCTCATGATAATGTGAACACTTTTGAAATCAACCTGAGAAAAAAGCCACTGACCCTACCTGCATGTATTTTAACGGGTGCATTGAGTGACACGTGTCCAGTAAAGTTGGCAACGATGGAGGGGAAAGTAGTTCCATATATTTACGTCAAACAAAAGTGTTAAGTAACCATTTGTGATAATTTAATTTATTTGTGTCGCTTTCTGTTTTTTTTTTAATGCATCGAAGTGTAGAAATGAGCATATTTATACAATATTTACTTTTCTAACAATTTCACAGTTTCACTTGACCAACGCATGAATAAAGTGACGAGGCCTATGGCAATGTTAATTTTACACAAGGTGGAAGAACACAGAATATGTATACAAGTAGATCTTAAGCAAGGCTTTCAAAAGTGCTCATTTTACCGTGAACATTTTATAGCAGTGTTTACAAGATACTTGCTAGTGATGGATCGCGTAGTATTGTACGATGTGTATAGGTAAATTTATTTGGATGTACGGAAAAGTAAGATGGTCTATTCATCCCTCCATGTTTCCTTTTCACTACGCGAAAAACAGCACTGCCGAACTAGACGAAATCCACGCGACTGGACTGGAATGCAGATTTAGTACTAGTGATGGGGATAATCGATATTGATAATCGATTAATCGATTATACTTAAATAATCGTAAGTAATCCATGTTGATTTTGACAATCGAAACCATAATCAATTATACAAAATAATCTTCACTGCAAAGTTTATTATTTTTTTTAAAATAATACTGGAATGAAGACGGTTATAATTTGAGTTCTGATATTTCTTGTGCACTTAAAACTGTAACTTAATTCATTTTTTACACATAGATGTTAGAAATTTACTTCCCTTTTTAAATATCGGTCTAAAGTTTTGGCATGATTTATGGAGTGCCACAGCGCTGCTCTAGCGTATGTAAATTTTGTTATTAAGACGTAGCTTGTTTTATAGTTTGCATGATGGCTATTTAATATTTTTGTATATCTAACAGTATGAGAGATCCATATACGCTCATGTACATGTCACACAGCTAGTATGCAAATTAACACGTGTGTTGTTTTGTACTGTATGACACCTACATATTTTTGACTATGTTTAAACACTTATTTATTTTATTTGGAATAATTATGCAATTTTACATATTTGATTTTATGATTTTTAAATGTGCAATTTAAGTCAGAACCTACCATTCTTTTTCAATGTTTGTATGTTAATGTAGGTTACTCTACGGTAAGCCAGGATATTATTCTGAGTATTTTAGCTGCTTAATTTTAGTATGTGAGTTAATTATTTTTCAGCGTTTTCCAAATCTCAGTATTTATTATATTTATTTTCAATACTGTTTATTTTCTTTTATTTACAGTTTTAATTGCATTTGGTGTTAAGCTATTTTTGTCACGTTATGAACCGGAAGTAGCAGAGCTCTATTGATAAGACGATAACGGAGATGCCGGAAGTCAGGGGCTTCTGGGTACGGATCTGACGATCCAGAGGCGTGGTTTTGAGAGCCGGGATTTCATGGGGAAATCCCCGGCATCATCATAAATTATAACAGTGTTTTGGTACCCTGAAGCGAGTGTAATATACAGGCTAGCTTGGCAAGTTAAGAAGAGGCCAAAGCCTAGCTACGTTAGTTAGTTTTATAAGTGGACGCTGTCTGCGAGGAGAGCCTGCTCCAACGCCACGACGCCATGTTGGCAGCGTCAGTGAGACTTCAGATTAAGGTGACGCCACCTAATTTTCGGACATATAAACTTGTGTTTGGCAGCGTCTTTGACGGATTTATTATTGCTTCCAAAAGGTTTGCGACAGTTAATATGATTTTTGGAACATTAAGTAACACCACAGATGTCACTTATTAATCCAGTCCAGTAGTCCTACGCTAACCGATTTGAGCTAGTTACCGGAGCAAGAACTATTTGAACTTTACATTTTATTTAATCTTAAATTGGGAGTGAAGAACTAGTTTTCTAATTTTGATTGGAACTTAACTTTGTTGGAGAACATTTAAGACTTCGCTATAATTTTTTAAGAGATTACGAACTTAAGTCAGATATATGGGATAGTGATCAGAATGTGTAATGCTACGGTTTAATGGCGCTCACTACGAAGAACTTGTTCAAGAGGCACTCAACTACAGACACTTTTAATCTGAACACAGTTTAATAAAGCTACAGTTTACTTAATTATTTTGAAAGCAGCTTAAAGACATTAAATATTATTTTATTTTTCAATTTAAGTAACTCTTGTTTTTGAATGGTGGTAATATTTTAATATGTTTAAATTAATTGCAGAACTGAATTTTAATTAATTGATTGAATTGTCCATACACAGTTTAACAGTTTTATTTTGATTTTAATTTATATTTCTCTGTTTTGAATTAAAGGTAATTATTAACATTCTGATTTATTTTATTGGTAATGCTGCACCACACCTATCAGATTTTGTTTGACAGAAATAATAATATAAATGAAGTGCTTCTTAAGGAGTTTGAAAGTTTTGTGTGTTGTGAGTGCCAGTGCATGCAAATGTCCTTGCAGAGTTCCTGAGACGACCAGTACGACGTTGGAGAGTAAGTTCTCAAGGTAAAAAGGTCAAACACACATTCTCCTACACACATTCTGTTTTACATATACTCTTTATTCTACGTATTACCACATTACTATTCTCCACCGAAATTTCCCAATCAAACTCTACATTGGTGTCCTTGCGTGGTGCTATAGGAACCCTAATTTGCATAGCAAAGGACAGTTCCCAATTTTTACAATATACATTACAACAGTAAACATTCAACAGATGTGCGAATGTGTGTTCGCGTTGAACGTTGTATCCAAAACTACAAATGCAATGTAATGAATATTTCGTCGATTAATCAATTTATCATCGACTAATAATCTATTAATCGATTAACGCAAATATGAAAAATCGATTAATCGATATTACGAAATAATTGGTTTTCCCCATCATTGGTTGGTACTGGACCAGGCGCTACTCGTGCGGATGCCTAAAGTGCTCATCTACCGCCATGTATCTATATTGTCGCGTCGTATGACTTTTCTTGCCGGTACATTTTCTAAAAACACGACGCGTTTTATGATACGGAGCGGCATATTCGACACACGACAGTGCATAAATGGTATAATTTCTCGCTATGTATTTATACAACACACGAATTTACGCCGCACGTTTCTCGTACGGCACGAATCGGATGCATGGAAGCAGCCTTAGATATACACTTTACAAGCACATTCACAGAACAGAACATATTAAAATGGCACCAGTACCCAACCTAAGGTCATAACTGGTCTCAGTTATTTGAATTTCAAATAATTTTTTTAAATAGTCAAAACACAAAATTTGTTGCTTTATAACATTTCATGTTTTGTTAAAGTTTAAAAGAAAAGGTTACGTTATAATTTTAAAATGTCAAAAGTTAAAATTCCTCTGCCTCCACCCTTGAACCCTCACCCCGCCATCCTCTCCGGAGACAGAGGGGCCCAAGGTTGTTGTCGTTTTGTGAGGTGTCCGTCGTGTATTTGATGTCTGTGTCGGTGTTGCGTTGGTGTCAGTGTAATGTTTGTTTGTGTAGGTGTCGTATAGTATAAGTGTTGTTTCTTCAGTTTATTTGTTCTTGTGTGTATCTGTATTATTGATGCCTGTGTGGGTAGTTCGACATCAATATACTGAATATTATTGTTTGTCTTGATACGTGATGTATTATTTGTGAGGGCTCAAGAGGAACATTCTGTAATTTAGTTTCTAAAATTATACTATTAGTAGTTAATATTCACACTCTATATACTATCTAGATTGGTAGGTTTTCTTTGCAAGGACATTCACAATAATGAGGTCCACTTTAGTCGATAGACTCTCGTCGATATACAGGTCAAATAAAGAGCATTCATTTTCTTTCCGAAGTAAGTTCCTGCCGACGTAACAATACACACAGACGGACCAACATGTATTTTTTTGATACAGATAGCAAGTCACTGTATTTTTTGAAACTGAAAGAAAATGTTGGATATCTAACAACATGTAATGCTGAATTACATTGTTACACACATTAACTGCAATTCACGATTATATACTGTACGATATTAACAGCAGGCTTCTAAATTCATTGCTTGTAAAAATTGCAAGAAGTGTTTTGTTAGGTAGCTATTTCTTCGTATTCTCTCATCTTTATCTAAAACCAGCAGTTTCACTTTCTCATGTTGGTACTCAAACTAAGTGCGTGCTGCGAGCAGACACGTCTTTCGTATTATTATTTTACGGAATCCTTTACGTTTTCTGGGCAATGTTTTCTTTACTGTATTGTTACTTCTAATTTAGTTCACGCCACGATTTCATTTGCAAGGGTATTAACTAAATCAAGCAACTATTCATCACAATCACGTGCGGACGCCAACCAATAAGCCTGCCCAAAATATATCACTACCACGAAGATAATTAATCACTAAATCAAGCAACTATTCATCACAATGCACGTTGCGGACGCCAACCAATATGCCTGCCAACATAATATCACTACCACGAAGATAATTGAATCACCTAAATCAAGCAATATTCATCACAATGCACGTTGCGGACGCAACCAATAAGCCTGCCACGTAATACCTACACGAGGATAATTTAATCACCTAAATCAAGCAACTATTCATCACAATGCACGTTGCGGACGCCAACCAATATGCCTGCCAACATAATATCACTACCACGAAGATAATTTAATCACCTAAATGAGGTGAGAGTTAAAACAAATATCAAAAGAAACAAATTACGCAGTGGTAAGGTGTAAGAAGTAAATATTTGTATGTATTATCGACTTGGTGCTCAAACTCCCGCTGATGACAGAGCTAAACCTCGAACCATAACGCAGGCTTCCCAGCCACATGGGAGATTACTGATGACTACTCCGTGAGTATTAATAACCGACTTTCTGTACCAGAATGTTTAAAATGACTAAGTATCACTGAAAACAATTTCACAATGAGTGCTCTTGATTGGCATAATATAAATATTGCAATTAAACGGATAAAAAGCTTTACACCTCTAACCGGGCAATGTTCTGAAGAAACTCCCTGTAAAAGCGTGTCGTTTAAGCTTTAAGCAGGGGAAAATCGCTCACACTATACCGGGTCAAAATTATGCAAGTTCATATAGATTACACCTACAAACCAACAACTTTCTAGCAAGGTAATTTATCTATGCTTTTGTGAGATTCGAAGTGAAACTGTGCATTGGTATGGGACGTTAAAAGTGCCTCTTGTGCATTTAGGCCTGTGATTTGTGAGCATCTTAAAGAGAAAACTTCTAGTTTAGGCGGGATTCTAAAATAGACGGGAGTTTCCTGTTTCGGACCGCTCCTTCTAGTCGTCTGAGTTGGGCTCATCCAATTACGAAAACTCGTTATTGAAATACCATACTGTTATTTTAGTATACGACTGGGAGAATATTCACAAGTCGCTTCTATGAAGAGAGAAAGAAAAAAAAAAACTACATCTGAAATAACAACAAAATTATGGTGGATAAGTAGTATGAGCAATACAAAAGAAACAAAAATCGTAGGCATTCATATAAGTAGACTATACTGCTGAACATCTATAGAAATTATTGTGTAAAAAAGCGGTAAAAAAAAAGAGAATGAAAATGAGACGGTACAATGAACTACATTATAAAACTTTAAAGACGTTAATTAGATCAATGCAAAAGTCGCGCACTTATAGTAACCAGTTCCCAAAATTAAACATATTTCAGAATTATGAAAAAAAAAAAAAAAAAAAAAAAATCCTTCAAAATGTAAAAAAAAATTTTTTGTTATTCTTATGTGAAACGTGTTGTATGAATATACACTGAGCAGTGACCATGCATGTGTTTTCCTGAAAACATTGTACATACACACGCACACACATCACTTTCTCCGATCCCTACCGTTCATCTGGCAAGCGAGATAAAATGGCCGAATGGCGCGGGGAGATTTATAACTCATACTCTACGAACACTAGGTTGTGTTGAGTGTTGGAAGATGACAAGTTTTCTACCTGCCTGTCAACAGCCAATCTTACATTCAATGAATTCTGGTCAAAATTACAGTTGCGAATTGACTTGGAGCAATCGCCTGGATATATCTCTTTAGCTTATACATGGAAAAATAAGTGTTACTTTATCTGTTAATAAGAACTTCCTGAATAATCACAAACTCAGAAGCCAAATGACTTTGTGAGAGATTAAGAACTCTCATTACGATATCTATCTGACGTTTAAAAACGCTATTTCACCATGTTTATACCAGCTTTGCATGCAGTTATTAAAATGGCAGATACGGCATGTACGTTGAAAGTTATGAGTGATTAGAGAATACTAGTTTTTCAGTTTTCGAGTTTTTTACTTCCAGCCGTGACAGATATACGATGAAAACTTCTCATATTTATAATCTCAACGAAGCAATTAATATCCGATGGTAATCAGACGCAAATTAAAGTCAACTTTAACTACGGGTGGAAGTGACTAGAGTTGTGGAGGAAATGCTTCTTGAGGAACTCGGTACGTGAAAGAGGCTAGCGACCTGAATGACAACGACTTCCTCGGCGTTCTTTGATAAAGCGAAGCACGTATTACATTAACGTAAAACAAAAATCAGTGGATATAAAAAGTTCCTCTTGGCGCAGGATTTCAGGAGTAGGAGCTAGGAGTTTCCCACTATCTTGATAGGCTCGGCCGGTAGCCATTTTAGTCGGCACCGTCCGCCATATTGGTAGGCGTCACAGCTAGGGCTTGATGCCATATTAGATGTTCTTACCCCGCGTCATCCCCAGAAATTAGTTTAGTAAAATAATTATTTTAATAAAACATATTTAAATGAAAAATTATAAAATACAAAAAGTATAGGCTCGCCACCTTGAATTTTATTAAGTATATCGGTTTAGTGTGTAGCTCCAGATCATAATTATATTTTTCATTAATTAAAAAAAATGCAATCGAGTAATGTTGCCTAGAAACGATTTTAATAATAAGTAAATAATTTTGGCCTGCCACTTTACAAAAAGCCTGTAACCAGAAACATTTGTAGAAATTAGAACACACACCACCGCCCGAACCCTCACCATACACCACCCTCCTCTCTTCCCTCGCCCTCGTCACAAAAATTCCCTCACCACCCTCACCCCTCCCCGTTCCCCCACAGCTTCATCCACCACTCCCTCACCAACCTCATCACTAACACCCTCCTTAGCACCCCTCAACCTGCAACACGCCCTCTCACTTTCCCACGCCCCTTCTCACGCCCCCTCATCTCCTTTGGCCCACAAAAATTAAAAAATTGAGGATCATTTAATGTCATAATCCCGCTCACCCTGCAACCCAGTCATAAAAATCGATCATAGCACATTGCATCATACCAATATTTAATTTTGTTTTTGTTTATTATGCATACTATATATCTATTTTTTCGTTATATTATAGCCACTGTATTACTGGTTTAGTGCATACCCTCAATCACGATAACCTCAAGAACTATTAAAAAAAATAGACAATTTTGTTTACAAAAATTCATAGTAAATTTATGATTCTTTGCATTTTAGGTACATTTAAAGGTAAGCGATGTATCATAGAGCTCGTATTTTTTTCATTTGGGTCTGTATCTTAAATCATAGTCTGCCCACATTTTCGCAAGTCAGGTTGTAAGCAAGCGAATATTTATAGAAATACGCGATTAAAATTTGCGATTACCTAGGATCAGGCTCGTGAAATCCAGTTTGCAAACATAATTTATAGATCCAGAGAAGTATGCATGTATAAACCCTAAGTCCATTTATGTACATATTGATTAGCTAAATTAAAAATTATATTTGCATCATAGTGCTTTTTTTTTCTTCAAAATAACAGCGGAAGAAAATATTTAGGGAAAAAATATTTATTTCTTTTAAATTTTAGAAATTTATTAAAATTCTATTACTACAAAATTATTCATGTTCGTCTGCATCAGTGTAAATAGCACCGTCAGTTCTAATAATAAATACGAAACCAACTATTCAGGCACTCGCGAACTTCGTGCCTCCGTGCAGTAAGTTTGAAGGAAAAGTCCTTTCAAGAGAAGCGACACCGATATGCCACTGAAAGTTCCGTAGATGAAGCACTAGCGGTCTCAGATGGGACTACACTCTCCGTACGTAAAATTACGTAAATTTTCTCGTTAGTTTTCTGTACAATCTGTTTTTCTAACCGCTCACCTGCAATCTTCTTGTACCATTGCAGGTATAATTTTGGTTTTTAATATAACGACAAGCAACTTTTTTTTTTTTAGTGTCAATTAAAGCTTGTGTAGTTTAAGTGTTGGTAAATGTTACAGTCGCCTCATACTATTTTTTTTTAATGTTTGAAGGAATATGCCTAAGCGGCGTGGGTGTCATGACTGCCGCAGAAACTAATTTTCTGGTTACAGCAGCCAAGAAACCTTCGTGCAGACTAGACAATGTTCATTACCGGACACTGAAGCGAATAGGGAATACGGACACTTTCCGTATATTGTATTCACGGAGCCCATCTCCGTTTTTCGTATTTAAGGATTGCGTTTCAACATACTTACCGTGCATTTCCGTAAAAGTGCCCGTAAATATACGGAAATTTTTAAACAGTGTAATAACGGTAAATTATTTCCTGCAGTGGTGGGTGAGCGGACCTTATTTTAATACTGTAATTTTAAGCAAGATTACGTGTGGAACGAAAGAATTTTGGAATTTTAATAATTGCCGCCTTCTGTCAGTGAATCTTATAAAATGCTTCATTTGTAATAAATAGAGCAATGCGGATTGTAAACAACAAAATTAACCTTTCGATTTCTGCTTCAAAAAATTCTGTGGCTAGATATAAATCAAATTTTGACAATAATGTACTAGTAACTGCTAATATTTTGACGTAGATACTGAACAGAAACTTCCACTACTGTTAAAACGGAATAAGAAAAAGTAGTCCGTTATAAAATTGTACTCTATGCATTCCAAGCCGGCAGCTTATACCACTCCGCCTGTCCGAGCACTTCGAAGGTATTGCTAATGTTTCCCGCCACCAACACACCATACGATGCCAGAACCACATTATAAACTGCATTATAAAAACAATAATTTTTATCAGTATCGCATTTGTAATGTAGTGAATTATTTAACCGTAGTATTAAATAAGCATCAATATTTACTGTATCATTTAGCTACGCGTATTTCGGTGCTTAGGCCTGAGATACCGCGTGCACCATCTTGCACAACATGAAAGCCCTGCTTGAGATCTACTTGTAGGCACGTGGTGTATTCCTCCGCACATGTAAAAGTAACATTGCCATGGCCCTCATCACTTTATTCATGCGTCGGTCAGGTGAAATTGTAAAATCATTAGAAAAAAAATAGTTTTCAATTTTGGGCAATTTAACACTTCGATGCATAAAGATAACAGAAAACAAAAGAAATAATTTAAGTTATCACCAATTGTTACCTAGCACTTTTTATTTAACGCTAACTTTCCATTAATCGTTACCAAGTTTACATAAAGCATGCAAGACAGTGTACCCGTTAAAATGTCATATGCAGGCAGGAGCAGTGTCGTTTTTCTAAAGTTGATTTCAAATGCGCTCACATTATTCTGAACAGCATTTATAAGCTGTCGACGGTTAATGGAGCACTTTTGAAACTAACCTTTCAAAAATGCCACTGCCCTTACCTGCATATTAAATCTTAACAGGCACACTGACTTGCATGCTCCCAGTAAACTTGGCAACATCGAGGGTAAAAGTTCCTTGTCTTAACAGGCACTGACTTGCATGCTCCATAACTGCAACATGGAGGTAAACGTTCTTGCTTAACGGGCATGCATGTACTTATGTATTACGGACTATAGCGAAGAAACGAAGCATTTGCGGAACCTATGTTCATATAACATTTTTTCTTCCTTCCGATGTGAGGAATGTTTCGCGAAGTATTGACATGCAATTTTGCAACATCCTGGTACCATAAAATGCACGTTATGTACTACGGGCTGTAGAGAAGAAACGAAGCATTTGCGGACATGTGTTCATATAATATTATTTCTTCCTCCCGACGTGAAGAATGTTTCCCGAAGTATTGACATGGAATATTCCCACATCCTTTTATGTAAATCGCACCCGAGCGATGCCGGAGTGGGTCGTTAGTAATCCAATATATCTAACACTAATTTCCTTCGCCTTTATAATGCTGCTTTATAACATGATGAAAACCTGCACACGTCTAAAGTTGAATAAATTTGTATTAATTTCTTATACATATATATATAAATTTTTAACGAGAATCCCTTACAGTTATTCAGTTTAAATCATTTAAATAAAAATCACTAACACAGTTTAAAAAAAGAACAAAGCTGACGGAGGCGACCGGTACTGAAATGGGCAAAGGTGATATATGTGTGTATCTCCTCTTGCAAGCATAGAGTTGGATAGCGTTAGATATAGACGTAGTGTAGTACACAAGTAATGGGAGCAACCCTGGGAATAAACGATGTGGGATTGTGGCGGGACTCTGGCCAGTTACAGGAAAACCCGGTACGGTTCGCAGATGTTAACTCTTAACCAGAGGTAGTTGATACCATGTGTAAACATCGGTTCCGTGTTTAAAGGGGTTTGTATTAAAAAAAAAAACTTAGAAAGCAGTAGGAACTGTGCAATATAATATTTTTCAACGCATTGATTCAAGCCTGGTCCAACATAATGGGGTTGATACTATTTAATGCATTAGAAATATTTTGTAAGTCTTAAGTTTAGTCAGTCACCGAATAGCATGCACTTAAATTAACTTATTTCAAATCATACACTGACCTGTTTGGAAAAAAAACAACCACCGAAAAAAAAAATACCAATAAATAAACGACCCTTTCCATATTAGTTCGAATACAGCGCACACCAAGATGCGTTTATAATGGTCGAATTTAAGCAGCAACTTCACTATTGTGTCAAAGGCATTTCGGGGGACGTCGTGGTGTAGTGGTTAGAAAGCTCTCCTCTAACCTAGGCGAACCAGGTTCGATTCCCGGCGGGGTCGCACGACGGGATCGTGCCGAACGATGCCGCTGGTCAGCTGGTTTTCGCGGGAGTCTCCCGTTTCCCCCTCCTCCTTATTCCGGCGCTGCTTCGTAATCGCCTCGCTCCGCCCTAATCGGGTTATCAAGACCTCTGATGTTATGACACAGCTAAACTCCTCCAATCAACTGGATTGAATTTCGGGAGCATACTGCTTGTTATGACAACGGAGATTGGCATGGCAACAAGGTGATACTGGGTGGCAATATGATACGAGCGGTAAGATGCCACTCAACCACCGACGAGAGGAGGGGAATTGGGGGCGCGGCCAGACTGTATAACCGGGGCCACGAGTGTGTCGGCCATCTTCTCCTCCATTCAGCTACAGCCCTCGCCACTCTGAGTCACCGACGGCGCATGGAGCTGCCGCCTCTAACAGACTTCGAGCCGAGATGACAAGTGGCGACATCGCGGAAGGAGACGATCCACCACGAGGGGATCCCGAGGCCTTCTCTACGTGCGGATCTGTGCGACCCGCAACACTACTGTATGTTCCAGTTGTGAGTCCCAAGTGGATAGCTGCGGATTTAGTAGAGGTTGTTAGGAAGCTTCAGTAGCATTTTCCTCTAATAAATGTATTTCATTGCAGCATCAAACGTTACTTTTTGAGAGTGATGAAATGTATACACTGTATTTATTAGTCATATTAAAATATTTACATTAAAAAGTGGCGGAAAGGTAGAAATTAATTGAAAGGAAAATTTTTGCAGGGCCTTAAAAGGTGCTCACTTTACCGTGAACAGCCTATATAATGTATACTTTCTGGAAATTACAGTCTTTGATTAGATGTTTGAGAGTCAGGACCATAAGTCCAGTTGAGTGCGTTCTGTAACTGAGAGGTGTTGGGTTATATGCAGCAGCTACGTCTGGCTACCCCCTCAGATTATGTGTATTGTTACGACCCTTTCAAAGTAGACATGAAGGGTTAAAAAATATATCATAGCAGAACAAGCTTACTGCGCAATGCTTCCTGCCGCATATTTGTATTGTGTAAAGCCCTTTAAGCTGTATGTTATCAAGATAAAACAAATACCGTTCAAGGACGTTACTTGCCGTGAGTAGAGTGGAGTGGAAATATTTGGGCGGCCCTTAACATCGAGGTCTCGACGGTCGATGATGGTGAAGCGAGCTGATTACGAAGCAGCGCCGGAATGCAATAGCGGGGGCGTCCCCGAGATCATCCGGCCCGATTCCCTCATGCGAGAGTCCGGGTAGCGACCCCGTTGGGAATCGAACCCGGTTCGCCCGGGTTGGAGGCAAGTAGTCTAACCACCGCACCACCGCGGCCCCCGTGACGAGCAGTACCGGCGGCACGATGTTACTCACCACGGCGACCACGTTGAGGGTGGTGATGTTGTCCATGAGGGTGCCGTTAGAGTTCTCCGCGTCGAAGTACCACGTACGCCTCTGGTTGAAGCTGATGGTGTGGTTCTCGTGCCACGTGATGTTCACCTTCTCCCCGAACTCACTGCAACCACACGAAGCACCCTCGTCGCTACACACACACGCACACACACTGCCTGCTGAAAACTACCATGTCTCAACCATGGGATAAACTAATAATAATGCTTATGTAGAAGCGATTCCTAAGCTATAGGCTATTCACACTAAAGTGAGCACTTTTGAAAGAACTGCTTAAGATATACTTGTACGCACGTTGTGTATTATTCCGCCTTATGTAAGATTGACATTGAAATTAACCTCATCAATTTATTAATGCGTTGGTCAAGTGAAACTGCGAAATGATTAGAAAACTAAATATTTTTCAAATCTGTTCATTTCTACACTTCGATGCATTAAAAAACGGGAAATCCAAGAAATAATTTAAGTAATCATAAATTGCTATCTAATATCTTTTATTCGACGTTTAGATACGGAACTACTTCCTATCCATCGTTACCAACTTTACTGGGCGCATGCGCGTAGACAAGGGAGACAGGGCACCGATACCTTGCCGTGTACGATACTGTCGTAAATATCATTCACGTGCAACTTGTGCATGATCGAGGAAATGGTGACAAAAGGGTTAAGATGAGTCCCACAGACGTGTAACGTTCTTACAGCATTGACTTAGCTTCACTGTAAAGAAAAAATAATAATGGGGAAATTACCTGACAAGTGTAAGGTGTTCGCAAACTTGTGTGGGAAAGATAGTTTTCCTTGCGGGTAAGGTGACATTACCGCACTTTAGAGTAAAGTTCACGTACTTAGCAGTGAAAAATCCCAAAAATGGATGGGGAAAATACCTCAAGACGCGTGCATTTCTTCCGCGTTGTCTCAACAGCTAAGTGGGAGGAGTGGTGGAAGAAACACTCTTTAAACACACGCCAATATTCACTGATACTGTCACGCTGTCGTCATGGTGTTATGGATAGCGCATCGGACTATCGAGATAGAAGGCCATGGTTTGCGCCCATTCTCAAGCAAGTGTCGATGAATTTAGAGTTGAGGTTTTGGTTGCTATTTTTCAAGGGATTATCGGTGATAAGAAATTAACAGTACTAACTCTCCGGGGTATTTTTTAATATGATTCTATTATTCGATATAGTTAATATTCCCTTACTTGTATGGGATTTTCTTTCCCCCCACTTTTGTCAGGTACTTTTACCGTACGATTAGGGAATACTACTTTACTTGTTATGCAAATTTACTAATTTTGCTTTACATTTAATGGAATTTTATCTCAAATTTTTTTTTTACAGTATTCATAAGGACTTTCAAGTTGTCAAAATAATTTTCTACAATTTTGGCATCGCACATCTTTTGCCGTCTGATAATCTTAATGAATTATAAATGTGAAAGTTTGTATGTTTGTTTATTACTGAATCACGTCGTAACGGCCGGCCGGACGGATTTGGATGAGATTTTGGTACAGGGGTAGATTATATTCTGGATTAGCACATATGGTACATTCCATCTCGGAAAAACGAACAGTTTCTTAGGGAATGCATAAAATATGCCACCAACCATTTGAGTAGGTGCTGGTTGGTGGCCTGTTTTTCGCTGAGACTAACAAATCATACAATATAGTGTATAGAGATGTACTAGAGTAACAAAGAAGAACAACTAAGATAGAGCACGTGTTCATTATAATCAAGGTTTGATTTTTGCACGCGGGTGAAGCAGCGGGTAACAGCTAGTGTATGATATTTAAAAAATATGATTTTTTTAATGAACAGAATGAAACGAGCTTAAAGTATTTGAAATAATTTGTTTTCGTACAAATCTGAAAATGGTACGAAAGTAATGCGATAGCCCACAACGCAGAATCATTTTCCATGTTGTTAGAATGCCACGAATAAATTTCTAGGAAATCTCTTATGCGGTTCACCTGTATTTTGATTTTAACTTTTGAAATAAAATCTGAATTAAAATAGTGGAAATTTATACCGTTACCACAGCCGAACAAAAATACGGATTTTAAATGGATTGCAATAACGCCGTTCCCGTGAATTTAACGAACAATTTGGCTGAAACCAAACTTCGTGTTAAAGCAACTATTTGAAATTTGTTCGATTCAAGATTTTAGGCTAAAATTATCATATTTACGCAAAAAAAAAACATGATAAACAATATTTTTAAAGTTTTTTTTATCAACATACCCCTGAAACCATGCGCTTGTAGGCTATACAATGCAATCAAATAAAAAATAAAGCTCTTGTGTAGGTAAGTGTGCGTTCCCCAATAAAATAAAATATGAAATCACATTTTTGAGGCAAAAGATTCGTGTTATAACTTCTGTCATTTTGCATATTTGCGCAAAGAAAATTAACAGTCTAGATGTCTCCTATTTGTTCTTAATGTCTCTCCCGATCTCAATCGAGACGCCCGTCCAGATTGGCGTTTCAGTCGGAGCAACTCACGGTTAATTCAGCCTTTTCTGAAGCCCTGCTAAAGTTCTACTTCCAGGATATTCCTCCGCCTCGTGCAAACTAAGCCTAACTCAGTCTGGAAAATTACACCGAAGGACAATGTATGGCATTCATGCGCACTCAGTGTAACTGGACTCTACGAACACACATGTTTTCTCACTGTATTTTGACGTGAATACGTTTTTAGATTTGCAACCATAGTGAGAGAGAGAGTCCAGAAAATCCGATGATAACAAAATCGGGGATACAGTTTGGCATTACAGCTCTGAATCTATCGTCTACATTCAAAATTAAATTACACCACTCGGTTGTTAACGGATCAAAGAATATGTTACGTTCATAGAGGACTGCGAAGTATCGCGCGCGGCGTGTGGGTCAGTGTGCGAGGGAGTGAGAAAGATATAGGGGGGGGGGCAATTGAGAAAGATAAAGGGGGGGGGGGGGCAATTTTGAGCTCGTTTCGCCGCGTCTCATAAATTTCACGTACTACAACTTTTGACTAGGAGAAGCTACGACGCTTGTTTAAGTCTCATTCAACAACTCTCGTCAAGATAAATCGACTGCGCGTAGAAAAACATTTGTGTGGCGTGGTTATGGCGAAATTGTACGAGTTTATTGAAAAAAATTCAGAAAACTTAACACAATAACACAATGCCGGCCTATACTGGCAAGAAAACCAAGTCAAAATACAGAAATCGTATACGGTAGGAAAGAGCATCTCAAAAGAAATCCATTAATACCCATAAAACCCCATATGCTCGATTGAAGCGGTGCCAGGAACGTAAAATAACTATTAAGGCGCCTGAGTGAGTCAGCTTAAACATATTCACGCAAAACAAAAGGCCGTATCACCAACACAGCCACCTCCCATTTTATTCAAATTATTTATAAATGAAGCATTATAATTTATAGATATAATATGAAAAATATTTAAATTTAACAGAAAAAAAGTAACTCTTATGAACAAGTATGAAACGCTAGTGATACATGCCATATGTTGGAAATAACTAAACACGTCGTACGTGGGGAGATTTTTCAAAGGTTGATTCAAAAAGGCTGAAGAAACCGCGAACAGAATATATGTTGGGAGAAGCACGGTAGGGAACAACCTGCGCAGACTCTACTAGCATTTCCTCGCGTTGCTCAAAAGCGCAGTACGCTAACGTACGGGGGGTTACAGGCTGTTCACGGTAAATATGAGCACTTTTAAAAGCCCTGTTTAAGATCTATTTCTATGCACATCGTGTATTCCTCTGTCTTATGAAAAATTAACATCGACATGAGTCGGTCAGGTGAAACTGTGTAATTATTAGAAAAGTAAATGAGTTATAAAACTCGTCATGTTAACACTTCGATGCATAAGAAAAACAGAAAGCTAAAGAAATAATTTAAGGTATCTCAAATGGTTACCAAACACCTTTTATTCGACGTTAAGATATGGAACTACTTTGCTTCCATTATTACCACATTTACTGGGCGCATGCCACTCAGTATTCCCCAGTAAAATATATGCAGGCAGGAGCAGTGAGTTTTTTCAAAGGTTAATTTCAAAAGTGCTCGTTTTACCGTGAGCAGCGTGTACCAACTTTACAAACTCGCCCTGGCCCTGTCACCTCCACGCGGACGGCGCGTCCTTCCCCGGGGCAGCAGACTCGGGGCCTTCGTTCAGCAGCAGGCGAAGAGGGGAAACCAGTTGAAGAAGGGCGGCTCCGCTCGCCGTCTCGTGGAATCTCGGCAGAAGCGCGTGCAGTCCTCAGGAAACCAGTTGCCGGGTAGAAAAACCTTCCGCCGCCAACACGCAGCCCATACGAAAGTCCGCGGGCGAGGCTTCGCGCTCTAACTAGTTTCAAACTTACTACACCCTCAGCTCGAATCGGCTGAATTTGTTGTCCTAAAGTTAACACTTTGCACTCTGCACACATTTATTGACCTGTAAATAATTTTTAAAATACAAGCGATGCAATCCACTAATAATACATAAACATTTTGTTGAACTGTTCATTTGCGTTATTATAAAAATAGTTTTTTTTTTTTCAGCTTAAAAATTTTGATGTTATGTAAAGTTCTACTACGATAGTGACAAGCATTAACGAAGCTACGAAACTACATTCACGTGAATTTAGTTTTAGTAACTGAGAAATTTACATTTTTAGCGTTCTTTATCCACACTCGGGAGTAGTGTTCTAACTGTTAATGTGGTAATTCACACACTACGGGAGTTTATTGACGATACTTGAAAACGAAAAGTGTCATCTAATTCGGTAAGCGGAGGGTTTAAAACCCCAAAAAAACCTCCCTTGTATACGAATACAAGCGACCCGCCCCGGCCTCGCTCGAGTGCGATTTACAAATATGGCGTTGTTTATGTTTACAGCAAGTATATACACTAAATGCTTAAGGTAACTAACATAGGATTAATACTGTGTTGTTCAAAAAGTCTTCCTAAGTGAACTTAAAAAAAAAATGGTTACTGTAGGTCATCCATAAAAAATAAACATATGTTGTCGCGGACTTTTTTGTAGATCTTTTTGAGATCTATAATTCAGTACAACATTAATTTGGTGTATCTCTTATGGTTTAGTCAGTGTAAGTAAGCCATATCAGCGCCCGAAAAGCTGCTTTTTCCGATTTGATTAGAAAATGTCGAAATTCCTCTGCTATCCTTACATTAAATATTATTTTATTATATATACCTAAACCTTCCTCGAGAAATTCTCTACATGACGGTGAAAGCCGTATCTGCGAACTCACAGATGGATTACAAAAGTCTATAGATTCGCAGTAAAATTTTACTACATGAATCAGTGGAAATGGATCTACTTAAAATCGGCGAAAAAACCACTGCTTGTTAATTTAATTGAATAAGTGACATACAACTGCACCCGGCGAACTAAATATTGTTTTTATCGAATTTAGCCAATTTATTGCGAGAAATAAACGTATTTACGATATGTAAAAATAAATGCAGAACCCAGGATTTGAAACCACAATTTCCCATTCCCCTGCCGTTACCAAGCCAGTAAAGCTACCAAGCCAACTGACTGTAAGGGGGGAAATATATGTATTAAATTCCTTATCGATAATATGCACCTTTACATCGTATGCCCTTTCTTTTAGTTTTTAGTTAAATTGATAATGTTACGATTGTTAATACAAATAGTACGTATGAATGCACTCACTTCACCACATTTAATGCAGTTTGAACCTTCAAACCGAGTGATATGATCATCACGTGGAAACGAAATGAAAGACTGAATGTCCATGTTACCTTGCAAAATGTTATCATGAAAGACGAAAACTAAATTAAATACGTGCACACGGGTTTTATTAGTTTGTGTTGTTATTTAATTTGATACACCTTGTTTAACTAATCCATCAGTAAAAAAAACGAATCACTGAAAAACAACGCAAGGAATGACTGACGAAACAGTGGAAAATGTAACTGAAACAACAAGTCAACAACGCAAGGAATGACTGACGAAACAGTGAAAAATGTCACTGAAACAAGTGAACAACGCAAGGAATGACTGACGAAACAGTGGAAAATGTGACTGAAACAACAAGTGAACAACGCAAGGAATGACTGACGAAACAGTGGAAAATGTAACTGAAACAACAAGTGAAGGAAAACTGGCATTTTTTTTCTCACTAATTCATAAGTTAAATTAATTGGAGTGATGTTGAGTATAGTACTCGTCAAAAGTTCAAAACAATTAGGAATTCCCAGTTTTAAACTTTCTGTGCAATCTATATTCTACAATTTTATAACACTGTTCCTGTCAAAACACACATCATCATGGTTAAATCTTTGAAATAGGTTAAATAATTTTCAAGTTACGGTTTTTGAAACGATTACATACATGTGGAATTAGTGTACTCATTTCTGTGTAAAAAGTTATGTATGTACATATTATTTTACAGATATTTTAGTACGATACGATTTTTTCATTGTCTTCAAATACACTCGAAAGGAAAACCAGACGAAGACTCTAATAAATTTACAAACAAGATTTTAATTTTTGTTAACTGAATTCATGTTGCAAGGAAAATTATCTATAAAGTCATCAAATCTGAAAAGTAAATATTTTTCTTACCAGTTGAACTAGCGAGATGAAATTTACAGCATTGGTTAATTCTCTTTCAATTTAAGACATAAAATTACAGGCATGTTCCCGAGAAATTATAAATTCACCGATTATTGCGCTCTATGTTGAGACATGCAGTGGCAGTATAAGTCTCGTGCTGTTATTCTGCATGAAAAATGGGGGGGGGGGGGGGGAAGTGTATTACCTAACATTAAGTGGCAAATTGTTGAACTGAGGAAGTGTAACAAAACACAACACGGATACACATCTCATTTCGGCAAAGCAGAGAGACTACGTAGCGCCAGGTTAGTTGAAGCTCACCTTGCTTCACGAGGATAATGTAGGTGCTAATTTTCACATGGAAAAGAATCGACAATAATATAAACGTAATATGGGTTTGAAGTCGAATGCCAACAGGGTAACTGCATTACATCCTACACTGAGATGTAATTCGTAAATTTCTTATGTCAACTACGAAACCGAATCAAAAAGAGAAAGAAAAACGTACAACTGAATTGTTATAATAAATACCCACTCTTCTTACAGAAAGGCGTCAAAGAAATTCACTCTTTTCTGTTTTTTTTTTATAATTACTTTTTTAATACTTCGTGGTAGATTTTAGATGAATATGTTATTAATCCAGGTATTAATTTCTTAATACCTGTCTATTAGTATAGAACTTGGTTTGATTGTTTGTTCTTTCTTCGCACAACTTTATTATCTGAGAAAATTACTAATATATTTTCAATCGCTAGTTGCATGTTTTACAAACATCCGTAGTTTTTTTATATCAACTAGCGTTTTCCCATTTACTGTAAGTGGTAAAATTATTTTCCATTAATGCGTCACGTAACTTTGGCTGGTAACGTTAGCATTTAAATGACGTGCTTCTGCGACTCATCAATACAGCGTTAATGAAATAGCCTTGAGGAGTAAAACACGTTTTATTCTCACTTTCTATATTTGTGCTCGTAAACAGAGAGGTAGGAAAGTGGCTTCGTGAAAGCGTCAGCTTTATAACTAGTGATTTATAACTATGAACTTGGGTTTTTACGACTTTCCTGAAGTTGGCCCCGACAGCTTTATAGACAGTTCAGTACTTTACAGCTCATCGCGCATAGAAAGTTGGACCTCAACGACACTAATATCAACTATACGCCTGCTCAAACTTCTCTAGCTAAGTTGGGGTCAAGTAACAGTCGACATTGAATTCCGGTATTTACGCAACATTGCCATGAAGAGAAAGGATTACGAAGACAGGATATTATGATTATATTCGAGGGGTGGCCTTGTCCATGCTTATGCACGTGAACATGATGAAGTCTGTCTGCAATGCTGTGACACCTAAAATATTGAAGATCTATCCTGTCAGAAATTCGATACAACTACTGTATTAAAGCAAGTTAATGTTTGGCTTCAGAGTTTTGCTTTAGCAGTTCTACATGTTAAAAAAATTAATCTGTCGCAATTTACATTAATTTCATGCATTAACAAGCTACCAACTTCTCAGTAAAATCAAACATACAAATATTACTTGAAAAGGGCGAGAGTTGGACAATTTTTGTAAATACATTTATGTTGGTAATTTTGTCGGCATTTCGTAATCTCTAGTCAAAAATAGGGAACATTTCCTCTACACGCTGTTCACGGTTAAGTGATCACTTTTGAAGCCTTAGTTAGTTTTTCCTTTCAGCCATATTTTATCCTTCAACCACTTTTTAAAATAAATATAGATATGTCAGTAATACGCGCAGGGTGTATATTCCACCGTACTCGGAAGTTAACGTCTAAGGCTAAAATAAAATATATTTATTGACTATTATTCCTAATGAGAGGGCTTTCAAAAGTGCTCACTTTACCGTGAACAGCCTATAACATAACTATTTTGCAGCAACGCTCTCTTTCAGCAAGATGGGGGTGGGTTACATACACACGACCTTCACTTTATTAATGATTACGGTTCAAATAATTAGCAACCATTACTTTGTTTCTGTCCCGCAAGCAGTTTCCTAAATATGACAATAAATTAAGCGATTAATATTTCTCAAACTTTGGAAGCGTCTACCGCTCTTGCTATTTGACCTGGACCGTGTGTTGCTATTTGACCTGGACCATGTGTTGCCTGTCTCAACCTTTCTATTTCCTCCTCTGGAATAACCCAAGATTTGTCGGCATGTTTTAGATACACGTCGTATATCGCAATTCTAGCCGAAAGTGAATTTTTGCGCACAAATGTAAAGAATTTATACATCTACCTCCAACTTATGAGCATGCTCCCTCGTTTAGTAAAGCTTTGGGAAATTAAATTTTTCCGCAAAATCATGAAAAAAATAATCAAACTTTCATGACAGTTTTGTAAATAAAACTCCGATGATTCTATAATTGTTTTTCTACAATTAATATCTAATATCAAAAAAATTAATTAAAAAAACTAGTTAATCTATATCCCCGCAGTAGCTAAGTGAGTTATATGTTGCACGCTCATGTAAAAAAAAAAACTCGAGTAGGGGATGAACCCAGGGTGAGGCAACACTCACCGAGTGACGGGCTTTCCAGCTGGGACCCGTGGGTGTCCGTCATCCCCGGTCATGACATGAAATTAAATCCTAGGACGGAGTGGCACGGGAATGCAAGGGCGGGGGTAACGGAAGTACCCCGAGAAAACCCGCCGGCAAGCGGTATCGTCCGGCATGATTCCCACATGCGAGAATCCGGGAGTGGGCCCGCCGGGTATCGGGCCCGGATCGCCGTGGTGGGAGGCGAGTGCCCTATCCACTGCGCCACCGCTGCCCTTAGTTATTGCTTATGTGTAGGTACAATCGCCAAGTAACTTCTTTTGAACACCAGTGCATCTGTCATCGTTGCACGTGACGGCGGAAATTTTCAAACGTCAAAATATTCCATAGCAAATTTCGTTTTGTTCTTAAACCTGAGTGAAATAAACCCGAACATTAGCTAACGAGTTTGTTTACATTCTGATGTTGACAATATCCGCTCATTTATATGAACAAAATACTCTGAA
This sequence comes from Dryococelus australis, assembly GCA_029891345.1. Taxonomy (NCBI): domain Eukaryota; kingdom Metazoa; phylum Arthropoda; class Insecta; order Phasmatodea; family Phasmatidae; genus Dryococelus; species Dryococelus australis. Next base: position 356,230,552 of record CM056993.1, on the reverse strand, counting down.
TAAATTGAATGCATTCCATTTGCATTGAAAGTAGGTTAGATGAAGTGTGCTAAAATCTCAAAACGCCTGTTTGAGTAAACATGCTATAACCTCAAATCCTGTTCGCGTTGTTATTATAGCCTATTCACGATTTATTCATCCATTTTTAATAAAAACTTTGAAAAGTAACCCCATGTATGCCGTGTTTAGTTACTCTCTAATTATGCCACTTATTGCAAGTGTTTATACATCTGTTAACATAAAATTATCTTATTTTCGTTTAATTTTAGTTCCACGTATATTTGATTTATAAATTACAATATTTCATTTTTAATAAATATATATAAAAACAGTGAGAAAACATGTGTGTTGGTAACGCCTAGTGAGAAATAGTTCTTATACAAAATACTGTTACACTGAGTGCTCACAAATTCGGTGCGCTGCCTTTTGGTGTAATTTTCTAGACTTCGTTTAATTTCTTGACTTCGTTAAGCTTAGTTTGTACGAGGCGGAGGAATAATCTGACAGTAGAACTTTAGCATGATTTCAGAAAAGGTCGAAGTAACCGCGAATGGATTATAATGCCATTGCGGTAAAAAAAGAAAAAGTTCGATGTTCGAACATGGGGAGCGGCTGCTGCGCAGCTTACGTGCTCACTCTACACCATTTTTATCTACGGCGTGACGACAGCTGTAGAAACAGGTTTTGGCGGCCGATCAGTGAACTAGGAACAACCTGTCAACAACCTTCAGTGAACGTTCTTCTGTAGTCGCCGTCGGTGACGGCTCGGATTTTTGGATCTCAGCGTCGGGGTTGCGACGTCATTTTGTGCGTGTGTCGTTTGAATATTTGGCGAGTTTATCGGACTTTCGATTTTTTCATATTTCGCATTATGGTGATTATCGATTTTGGTATTCTCTGGCCGCATAGGCTACGTCCCTAAGGCCAGGCACTTTTGCGCCGCATTAGATGAAGTGAAGAGCAACAACCCCCCATCCACGGCTGACCGTTTATATTTATGTAGCTACAGAATAGACACCGATAACTGCCACGCACAGCTGACACTTGTCAGCAAAGTGTGTGTGTGTGAAACAATATGCTGTTCACGGTAAAGTGAGTTCTTTTTATGCCCTACTTCCTTTTTCCTTTCAGCCATTTTTTCATCCTTAAACCACAGCCATGTAAGCAATAAAGACAGCGTTATATTCTCTCTTACTCGGAAATTAACGTCTAAGCCTAAAATAAAATAGATTTTATGACTATTGTTCCTAATGAGAGGGCTTTCAAAAGTACTCAATTTACTGTGAATAGCCCATAGGTCCATTAACCCAATCAGAATATAAGTGTATAATCTGTTCGCGGTTTCTTCACACTTTTGAATCAAACCTTTGAAAACTCACCCCATGTATTGCGTATTAGTTATTTCCTAAATATACCATGTATCAAGCGTTTCATACCTATATTAACATAGAAGTATCTTACAGTTCGTTAAATTTGAATTTGGCCTATATTTTATTTATACATTATAATATTTCATTTATGGTAAACACGAACAAAAACGGCGAGGAAAAACCTGTGTAGGTAGCACCTAGTATGAAATATTTCTCGTGCAAAATTTTGTTACAACTGAGTGCTCACGAATTCGGTGCACAGTCCTTTGGCGTAATTGTCTACGCTTATTTAAGCTTGGTTTGCACGAGGCGGAGGAATATCCTGGAAGTAGAACTTAAGCAGGGCTTCAGAAAAGTGCGAAATAACCGTTAATGGACTTGACACAATTATGTTCACAACGATCTTGAAGGGGTTTTTTTTTTTTTTTTTTTTTTTTTTGGCAAGAACAGTGAGATTCAAATAGCCACTGATATTTTTCAGCGGGGGACCGATTCGTAAACCATGCTACTGGGCTGGGTTGGTTATGATAAGCTCATACAAAGCCTACAGCCCGTTGGTTGTGACAACGAAACAAGTTTTGTGTCGATTTAAGTACAGCGCGCGTCATAAACTTTTTTGTTTGCAACATCTGAAACCGTAATTTTAAACGTGTATCCGAAAGTGATAATATTGAGTACAACATTCTAAAAAAACACTTAATTGTCCGAAACTCACGTTTTGTTGCTGGAAAAAAAAAATAACAATTGTCGTTAAATATGGACCACTGCAAGGTAGGTTGGCCACAGTCGAAGTGTTTGTTTGATCGCTATACTAATGACAATCGTAACCTTGCATTTTGGTTAGAGTAGACAAGCAATATCCTTTGTGATAAATCCAGTTGCTATATTTGAAGGTTAAACAACTATGCCGATGATCTAAGGAATTTATTGTTGGGAAATGTAGCGTTGAGGAAGTTTCGTTAAGACACTAATAACTATAATGAACGGAATAAAAGTTTAATACCACTTAACCATTTTCTTTCGTACACAGTAACATATCTTCACTATAGACAAAACAAGGCCAAGAATTTTTATATTCGCTATAGCGAAAATTAATGTTGTAAAACGAAAATGTTCAAAGAAAAAATTTTACAACAAATCTAAATTTATTTAACCTGCCCTTTGAATTAAAGTAAGATTTTGTTAGGATAAACAAAACAGCGCCAAAGAAATGCTTTTCTCTACAATACAGAAAAAATTTGACGTATTTTTTTACAGTGTAGGAATATGGCTTGCTTTGTTAGTACAAAACAGCAGTGCCTCATACTTTAAAAACTGGGAAAAGGCCAGGTAAGTAAACAAAAACTTTCGATCAGACAGAATCTGAAAGAAAAAAAAAACAAGAAGCAGTCTTTCTACCGGCCCTAGATTACAGGTAAAAAACCAAAATGGCACTCGGAACTATCTTTGTACGTAGAAAACCGATAGGTAATATCACAAAAGTTTGAGTGTTCAGCAACCTGCGCATACTAGAATCCACATATCTTTGCATATTAAGCCTTAAAGACTGTTCACGGTAAATTAAGCACTTTTTAAAAGCGCTGCTTAAGATCTATTTGTATGCACGTAGTGTATTAAGTCACCTTATGTAAAATTAACGTGGCCATGGCCCACATAACTTTATTCATGCATCGGTCAGGTGAAACTGTGGAATTTATTAGAAATGCCAATATGTTACAAATCTGGTCATTATTACACTTCGAAGCATGAAAAAAAAAAAAAAACAGAAAGTGAAAGAAATAAATCAAGGTCCCTCAAATTGTTACCAAACACGTGTTATTTGACGCTAAGATATGGAACTACTTTCCATCCATCATTACCACCTTTACTGGGTGCATGTCACTTAGTGCGCCTGTTAAAATATGTTACAGGTAGGATCAGTGACTTTTTCTAAGGTTGATTTCAAAAGTGCTCACTTTATCGTGAACAACCTCTAGCTAACTGTTCGCCAGTAGATGCCTTAATGCAGGTATTGCGGGATTCTGTCCTGTTTTTTGTTTTGCAGTAGGCTTGTTTACTGATTCAGTCTTTGAAATCGCGGCGTATAAACTGAGAGCCAATTGCAAAAAAATAGCTGAAACGTAAATGTGTTCAGGAACATAACAATCCTTCAAATGTATTTGCGAATATTTCCTAGCTCTACCGATAGTCCCCGCTCCTCATACTATAACCTCGCCGTTATCAGAGGACACTTAAAATCTATGCCTGGGGTGCAGGTCCCCCCCCCTCCGGTGGGAGGGACCTGCACCCCATTGCTGTGGTGTGGAATGTGGAGGGTGTAAGGCGGAAATCCCTTGCTGGATCCACCGGGGGTTAGCGGGACCCAGCTTCCCAGCGATCCAGTAGAGGCTTATGGCTTGGTGGAAGTATTGCTGACCTGTGGAGAGGATCGGTATGATAGGGACCATGTCCTCCTAACATCCAGAGAACTTTCTCTCTCTGTTCTCTCTCCCGTTGAAGCGCCACAATTAGTGGAGGTATCTGATCGAAGTCGCGTCGGGACTATTGCCAGCTATAGTATCCGAGAGTAAGATGAAGCAGGTCCCAAGAAGGGTTAGTGAAACGACTCTGTTGCACCAACATCTTCCCCGATCCCAGATCGAATGATCCTAATTCCGAACCAGGATTCAGTTTGATCTTGGTTCCATTGCAAAAGTGTTGCACCAACAAAATTGCACGATTCTGGATCTCCGATGCGTCGATCTTGGTTCCAAAGTGAGAGATCGAGATTAGTATGAGACGAATTTGCTACTAGTTCGTAATCAGTTGTTTTGGTATTGTAATGTGTGTGTTAACCTAATATTCTCCACCAAATCTCCGCAATTGCTAATTGTTTAATTTTATGGAGACAAAATATGGATGAAGCTGCAAGTGGTTCTAAACTAAATAATTTTCCAGAAAAGTAGATAAGAGTAAATAAAATATAGTTTTCGTTTCTGTATGACATTTGGAGAAATATGTTTAATTTGGTCTATAGGTATATCATCAATGTTGACTAACTATGAGAATTTTTTAATAATTTTGCTATCACGGTACTACACGAGCAAACTATCTTGTATTCGCGCGCACTCGTTCAATTAAAGGTGGTAATGATAGGTGGAAAATAGTTCCATATCTTAACATCGAATAAAAAGTGTTTGGTAACCATACGAGATACCTGAAATTATTTATTTCGCTTTCTTTTATTTTTTTTTAATACATCGAACGTGTAAAAATGATCAGATTTGTAAAATATTTACGTTTCTAATAATTTCACAGTTTCACTTGACCGATGCATGAATAAAGTGATGAGGCCCGTGACCATGTTAATATTATAAAAGGCGGAAGAATACACAACGTGCATACAAGTAGGTCTTGAACAGGGCTTTCAAAAGTGTTCATTTAACCGTGAATAGACTATATAATCCTAAATCACAAAGAAAATAATCGTTACCAGTAATGCAAACGAAGTGCTTTTAACTATTATCGAAAAGAAAGAGTATTATTTGAAGCAATTATTTATTTCAAAATAAGGTAAATACTCATCGCCGTATATGTTTTGTCGATTAAAACCAAACTACTGTATTTTGGTGCGTTTGTCAAATGGTAAATTCTTCATTTAGCAAGTTTCTTCACATATAAAAATATGCTATATTTACAAACACGTCATAATTTGAGTCCTCAAATTGGGTCACGTGACCATTTAGGTAGTAAAAACTGCCAGTAAGAATGTGTCTCGAACTCGAGCCTCCCCAACACTGCTTCAGTCTGTTTGTGTTAGTTGAGAACTTTTCATTCATGGCTACGGATCTGTTTTTCTGACAGTTTTTGTACCCTTCCGCCACATGCAAAATTAACATTGCCATGAACTGTCTCAAATGATCCATGCTTCATCCAAGCGGAACCGTGAGAGTTTTTTTTTTTTTTTTACATAGGCTGTTCAAAGGTAAAGCGAGTACTATCGAGGACCTTGTTATTTTCTTCTTTCAGCCATTTTTTATACTGTAACCACATTTTTAGAACAAATACTGTCATGTTAGTAATAAACATAGCGTGTGTATTTCACAGCACTGGGAAGTTAACGTCTAAGGCTAAAATAAAATATATTTATTGGCTAATATTCCAAATGACAGGGCTTTCAAAAGTGCTCACGTTAGCGTGAATAGCCTATAGTAAATGTGTTGATGTTACTCGAAATCGTGTTGTAATGTGTATCTATAAATATAGAAACAATTGCTTCAGTAGTTATAATATCAAACATTACACTTTCAAAACAATATCAAATCTTAGAACTATTTTTTTGTCCATTCTCTGCCAACTTAACCGAGAGACTGAATGCTAACGTGTATCGTAGCTTATTGTGTAGTTACGGTCAGGGATTCTTTTTTTTTTCAAAGGTTGAATTCACGGGAATGTAAAAAAAAAATTACTGCACCTCCTGATTAAAGCCGTCTCCGAACCACGTGATCGCTCGGCACTAATTAATTTAGTACGCCCGCCGAAGAGTAATGAGCGAACCAAAGGGCAAAAAGGGATAAATGAAACATCGGTACTATTCAGTGGCGTTGATGATAGCCTTTGTTAGCTGGTTGTTATTTCTACCGCTAACCAGAGCACGTGGATGCATTTTAACGAGCACGGTATTCCATGTAATAATTGCATCTGTAGTGTTAATCTTGTGCTCGATTTTCAGTTGAGCAGCTTATATGACGTGCACGTGATCAAATTGTATGGCGGGCGAACGGAAACAGGTACTTATTTTCGTAGGAATCTCCAGTCATGGGTGCCCTCGTGAATTCTCGATGAAAACTGAGAAACGTTAGCGACAACGTTCTGTCCTGAAACCTCACACTTAAAAATATGCCAACGCTGCAAGTTTACGACCGTCACTTTTTTTTTTTGCAACAGTGGAAAAAAAAAAAAAAAATCCTTTGTTGAATTCACGATTCCTTATGGAGTTCGTTGTCCGAAGGCGTTACTTACATGCCAAAGTGTTTGGATGCCTTTTCGGTTGTTTGTATGCTGCCATAGGCGGTGACCAATCCAGATACTGACCGTCCCCAATGTGACTTAACTGCGGCGATCAAGAAATCTCCGGGTACGTCAGCACGGCATGGCAGCTCACTTGTTTTTCAAATCGTTTAACGAACAACCAATCACACGACAACAATTGAAATTTCAGCGCCGCAAATCACTACCAAATCATCGATCAGGGTTGCCAACAACTTCGATTGAAAGTAAGCTTTTGGAGTAAAAATTACCGTATGTTTACAGTATTCTTTGCAGGAACACATTTTCACCTCACGTGCAAATTTTGTATTGCTAGTCACACGATTTGTCTAGATTTTCCGCTGTACTTATACGAATATTGAACATAACATTGTCAACAAAAATTATGACAATCAGCATCGCATTCGAAATTAAGGTTCACGTAAAATATATTTAAGATTTTATTACTAAATCCAAGCACGTGATGCAATGATCCCAATACGCACATACGTCGTTTCCATTTTTTTTTCGTATGAACAAGGCATTCGATCAAATTGCGTTGCACACTAGTTCACCCACACTTTGTAGACACGAAACTGTCTTTTTATTTTGTAGTGCATTGAAGTGACTTGTTTTATACTCCATGCCATGCATAACTCTGAAACTTTAACTCATTTAGGTCAAAGTTATTACAGTCCCTTACTCATCATTTATCGTTATTACATTCACCCAGCAAGCGCTCTGAAACGCCGCACGCCCTTATGCTCAAAGGCTTGCACTAAGTTCGGTTGGATACCAAACACGTCGGTTGCCGTAAACAAATTTAATCGTACCGAGTACAACATAGATTACAGTATGAACTTCTCTAGTGTTTTATGCGTGATTAAAGAAACATTTTAAGCTGTAAATTGGCGTATTGTAGAACTTCTTTCGTGTCAAAACAAATACGCAAATAAACGAATTAGCAGCCTTCTGGGTGTAGTTTGTGCGTGTGAGCTAGTAAGTGGCATCGAGTTCGAGTTATGGAAGTTAGTCAACACCGAATCTTGTTAGGGCAAGGTGACACAAATTGGCGAAATAATAATATTTAGGTAGATACAATAAAATATTTCACTGACGGTTAATATGAGACTGTTAATAGAAGTCAGATTACATAATTAATGCAGGATTATATGTCACCGCTTCACCTCAGGTACATGAGGCGAATATAAAACCAGTCTGATACATATACCGTATTACTTGCAGAATAAATTCAGAAAGTACTCATTGATCATCTTCATTTACGCTCTTGCGCACTTCTTCGGCCCCAATTCAACAAATGAGTACACTTCAACGCGTCGATGCAACCAAATTATAACATATCTAATCGATTTAAAATTCTGGGCCAACAGCCCTGGCTACCCAGTTAAACGACGTGCCACATTCAATATGTCGCCCAGGATCGTTCACAATAATTAATTTTTCACAGAAAATTCCAAATTCCAAATAAAATTATAGCTATAGGGCGCAACTCTGAAGCACATTCAAGAAGCCCTCTCCGCTAGTGACGTCACGCTCAGCTGCCAACTTACGTAAACATAAACATGACTCAATTGAACAAAACTGTCAAAACGTAAAATAAAAAAAATACGCTGCTTTACTAATTTTCATTTGAAACGAAATAATTATCATACCAGACAATCCTTCAAAGTAAAATACCAGAACAATACAGTAATTACAGTTATCTAATATATGCACATTACGAAAACATAAAAGTAATTATATAAACATAGGAGACTGCCAATTAGGTCAAAAACAAGACTTCACAACACTTTTGAAATCAACATTTGAAAAGTAATTGCATTCTGTTATGATTCAGTAAAGGCGGACAAGCCTAGCGAACTGATGTGGGGTGTCGGTATCCAGGTCAGGCGGAGAATCCAAAACCCATTACAACAATAACAGTTTATTAAACATAGCATAGAAGCGTCAGCGGAGCTCCCTTCCCGATGGCACGGTATTTGGGACAATTATTCCACCAGACACTATATAATACTTGGCAACACTCTGTACATGCTCTGTCAGTCTGAGGACACACGCCGAGATGAAGCCATCAAGATGCAGCTTTGCGTGCCGCTTGTCGCCTTCCGACACAACACTCAGCTTACGGCGACGGTATAATAATAATAATAATAATGAAGTGAGCACTTTTGAAATCAGCCTTTGAAAAATGCCACTGCCCTCACGTGCATATAATTTAACGGGTGCACCGAATGGTACGCGCCCAGTAAGGTTGATAACGATGAAGGGGAAGTTGTTTCATGTCTTAACCTCGAATTAAATGTATTAGGTGAACATTTGCAAAGACTTAAATGATTTATTTTGAGCTCTGTTTTTATTACGCATGCAAGTATTGGATTTCGCAGATTTGTATAATATTAAAATTTTTAATAATTTCAGAGTTTCACTTGACCGACGCACGAATAAAGTGATGGGGCCCATGTCACTGTTAATTTTACATAAGGCGGAAGAATACACAACGCGCATGCAAGTAGACCTTACGCAGGGCTTTCAAAAATGCTCAGTTTACCGTGAATAGCCTACAGTCATATATTGTATTTGATTAGGAGCTCCCTCGCCAATAGCTTATATTCATTGTATGTAATAATTATTAAACATATGTCCTGTCTTCATAATTCACTCCAGTTCTTCCCTAATAATAGCACAAATCTTCCATAGTTCAAGAATAAAATATAAAAATATAATTCGCACGTAGGTCCTTTAGTTATGTAGGCTGATAAATTAATAAAGTTAGTCGCAATTCTTACCATTCTGTTGAGGGCATAATTTTTAAACCGATGAACACAGAAGTTAATGTTTGTTTTATGCACATTATAAGTTGTTCACGGAAAACTGAGTACTTTTGAAAGCCCTGCTTAAGATATTATTCTATGCACATAGTGTATATATTACCATGGTCCTGATCATTTTATCCACGCGTCGGTCAAGTGAATTTATAAGAAAAGTAAATACTTAAAGAATTTTCTAATTCTTACACTTATACACATTAACAAAATGAGAAAGTAAATACTTAAAGAATTTTCTAATTCTTACACTTATACACATTAACAAAAAGAGAAAGTAAATACTTAAAGAATTTTCTAATTCTTACACTTATACACATTAACAAAAAGAGAAAGTAAAAGAAATAATTTCAGCATTCACAAATGTTTTCCTAATACTTTTAATTCGATGTTAAGACATGGAACTACCTTGTCTTCGTCGTTGCCAACTTTACTAAACTCATACCTGTCAGTGAGCTTGTTACAATATACACAGGTATGGACAGTGACATGTCTTAGAAGTTGATTTAAAAGGTACTCAGTTAATCGTGAACAGCATTCACAATACGTGTTCGCATGTTACTAACACATTTGTACTCCTAATAATTCCACTATCTCTCTCATCGCTTACGTCACGCATGGATGGAGCAAGTAGACCCATAGCAGTGCTAATTTTACGTGGCGGGAAGATACGAAACGAAAAGGAAAGAAGATTCTAGGCAGGGCTTACCCAAGTGCCCAGTTAACCTCGAACAACCTATTTGCGTGACTGCGAACTAGCTGTAAGGTTTCCCTTCATGCGTCTGTCATATGCGCTCTTGCTGGTGCAATAGCAAAGTACAATTTACAATTCTCGCGTAACTTTAGTGGAGGACACATAACACCTCCCCCCCCCTCTTCCCGTCACCAAAATGTTTCAGTGAATATATATTTCGTACGTTCTGGTTGTGTGACAATTACGTTTCTTCCGCATGAGCTGTGAAATCTTCCCTCAATTATATTATTGGGAGGTTTACTGCGATTAACTTTTGGCAATGATCATCTCCGTATGGGAGTTTACTACCACGGCGTACAATCGTGACAAATGTACACCTCGTAACTGAACAATTGATCGGACTGCTATAGGCTGTTCACGGTAAAGTGAGCACTTTTGAGACCCTAGTTATTTTTCTTTCCGCCATTTTTTTTAAATCTTAGATCACCTCTTTAACATAAATATTGTCATGTAAGTAATAAACACAGTGTGTATATTCCACCCCTCTAGGGAAGTTAACTTCTAAGGCTACAACAAAATATATTTATTGACTGTCAATCCAAATGAGAGAGCTTTCAAAAGTGCTCACTTTACCGTGAATAGCCCATACGTGGGACTGTCACCGCTAAGAGTAACATTATATAATATTAAATTATACGATTATAAATGTCTCTTGCCCCGTAATGTGCCCTATAATGCGTACACGTAAAGCGGAACAGGTGCACGATGTGTAACGTCGAAACGCTATCAGTGATTGATGAGACACATCTGTCGGAAGTCAATCTGTTGGCATTAGCCGAGTTAATGAAGTGTTTTAAGATGGAAAGCTCCATACATAGACACCTTGTGTTTTCGGACATGTCCGACAGCGCCGTATTTGTTTATTACTTTCACCACTGTTACCTGTGGTGCATTATTTCTTTGGGTATTTGAGCATGTGTGAAACTACTTATATCCCGAAGAAATATCCGGTGCTAATGTCTCATCTCGGGCGACTTTCTGACAGCCTGGAATTCAGACAACAGTTTCGCAACCCACAGCACAAGGCACAGTCGCTACAGGCAGCGTGGTACAAGCGCCACAACATTGCTCCGCGTTGACTACTTCCGTGCTTGCTGTAGTTCGACATCCCGGGATCTACCTCGTGGTCTGGTGTTGCAGACATGCAATTTTTATTAGTCTGGTTTATTTGAAGCTTTGGTTCAAAAATGTGTCTGCTTTCATTATGAAGTTCTCATACTGAGCTAAACGTAACCTACATACAATTATTAATTTTTTTTTCCCTCCAACGGAGCTTTGAAGACCAAAATAAAATTAAAAGACGCAAGCTAACATGTTAACTTATTTCCTTTCTTAAGCAAGTAGTTTAACATTTGCAAAATATTTACTTTGAAATAATTTTACAGGTTCCATTTCCAGACGCGTGAATAAAGTAATGAGTTTCACCGTAATGTTAATTTCGGATATGGCGGAAAGATACACAATTTTCTTACAAATATATATACTAAGCAGGGCTTTCAAAAGTGCTCATTTTACCGTGAACAATATGTACATTGAATTTCTTTTGAAAGTGCCCCTAAATTGTGTGTAGAGTAACTCACATATACCGAGTACTCCCGCCTCGTTCTTCGTTTATGGAACGAAAGTAGCCATTGAGAAGGCAGCTTTGCCGTGTTTGGAGGTATGACGTCAAAACCGGCAAGGTTTTAATATGATCGTTTGATCGAAAAAGCATTTGAACAGATATTGTTGCAGGCATGTTTTTCCATCGGACAATTAGTAAGCCTTCCAATTAATAGTTTTTTTTATTTTTGTATACATTTTCCATTGAATTAATATAAATTTTTAATTAACTGTTGTATATTGATACTGCACATGTCCTTAGTATATGTGAATTTTAGGCTCTGTTGTAATATTAATCTGTAAACCTTTTTCACAATTGTTTAAACAGCTGTTATTATCTCGACAGAATAAAGTAAACATATATTGAGAACTCCAATTAACCACCGAAAAAAAGAACTTACAATACATAAAAAGACCTATAAGAAATTTTCAGTATAATTATCTTGATTATAGGTCTAGGTGCCTATGTTAGCTTCAGCAAACTTTAACCATAATTTTACACGAGAGAGAAATCAAGTGTTTTACCTGAATTGAGGCATTCAAGTTACAGTTTTCTGAACTTAATTCAAGACATTTCGTTTTTGAGAGGACTACGTTTTAGTTAAAGAGCTTAAGTCAGACTGTTATATACGTGTCATGTAAGGGTATTTGAAAATGACCGTTAATCATGACCACTTCCTAACGGCAGCTTAGTTTGAACACTATTTTTTTTCTCATTGCCATTCAGGGATATTTGATTATTTGAATTATTCTTCCAGCTTAAAACAAACAGATACTTTGAATTCCAAAATTTTTGAATACATAATTTTTAGCTGGATTTGACACGTCTGACACCTTTTTCTGAGTATGCATGTTTGATCCTATCCCTCATGTACATATTTTCAGTTGAAAATTATTAAACAAGTGCCTTACTATGTGTGTAATTATGTACAATAAGTTTCACAGCTGGCGTGGCAAATACTCGCTTGCCTGTCCCTAGGGTGGTGTTGTCAAAGGTGAGTTACTACGCATTTTACATACTGGGTCCTGAACTGAGTATAGCCGAGGAAACGTATTTCTTTGGAACAGAAATCATTTATTTTTACTCGCTTACTGAATCACAAATATTGCCAACATCAAACACAATTTATTATTTTGTCATATGGTGTATATTTTAAAATTCTTGATATCATAAAGAGGTGGCCTAGGTTATCCATTACATGTTACATCAGCTGGACTAGGTACTTAAAGATGCCTCTCATTATGCCTGCTACAAATGCCAATTAAGTGAGTAGAGTATTTGGAGATGAAAGAAAAAATGTATTATCTAAACATCTTGAATGTTGCACACACTTAAAGTTTTGCAGAGTAGATTTAATTCAGTTCAAAATAAAAGTCGCTAATGTTCTCACACTTGGCCGTTACAATCAATTACGTGTCTGTATAATTACATATTTAAAATGCTCCTGGCTAGCACAGTTCATGTTGGTAGAGCAATCAGATACTTATTTAAATCTCAGGCACTTTGCGACCACTGAAAAGTGTCGGGAAATGATGCTGCTTACTTTGAAAGCTTCTTAAACACTCCCACGTACATGTAACGGTCACTGTACATTAAGGGGGGGGGGGATCATGACTTATATAATTGTAGAGTTTCTCACACTTATTTTATACGTAGTCCTTTTGTGACGGCAGTACTGTGTACCGTTGGCTTATCATTCAACTTGTAACATACTTTTTTGGGTCTAATTAACCTTATATCATTTAATGTATACTGTTAATGTAGAACTCAGCCTCACTGGCCTGCTGCCGTTGTGACCTACTTAATTCTAGATGGAGTATGGAACATTCCGTCACCATCCATTATCGGCAGCGCTTAAAAATTCAAATTAACACAGAGTACATAGGGCTTAACCCAGGGTGGTTTCCAATACCATGGCAATTCAAAAGGTGTGCCTAAATATTGGCAACTTGCACACAATTAACAAGTTGCTTAAAACCTGATAAAACAAAATAAAATTTTAACAATTCACATATGGAAAATAAACATTTCAGCTGCTGCGTGTACTTTAATGTTAAGTAGAATCAAGAGAATAAAAGTATCATATAACAATATTGCATGCGAAACATGTGAAAATCATAACTTTTTTTTTTTTTCTTTTTACAAAATAAACGTGCGTGTACTCTTATTATGGATTTGCATGCTAACTTAAAATGTTTTAAAATGCAAATCGCACGAGTTAAATAATCAGACGTTACATTGTCTCCATTTATTTCCGTTAGAATCATTTCCTCGCCATTACTATCTTTTTTTCGAAGTAGAGTCACACATGTGCATCTTTGCGTTGATGTGGTTTTCATCAGAGCATTCTATACTTTACCGTCTATCATGGCAAATATGAAATTGTGACTGACTTCCGCATATCTGTGTAGTACTAGAACATTACTTGTGATGTTTCGTGTGTCTTAATCGATCTTTTCTTCTACGCAATCCATACTTCCGTAGCTCCCTCAATACATGCTATTATTCCCTCAATACATTCTATTATCAGAGGCATACAGTACTTTGTGGATGTGCAGGTCGTGGGTATTGCCAAATGATTTTTTTCATGACATATCAGGCAAAGTGGGACTTGCAGCTCCTCAACCCATTTGAGGTGCGTATGTTGGAACAGCTATTGGTGTGTATGCTCCCTCAAGTATTTGGTTTTCTGTCGTTTTGTGCACTCACAACTCGTTTCAAATGAATTTTCCGGTCAACCAAGATTATAACCGGTACACTCGCTCAAGCCATTCTGTATTGCGTTTCTCAGATGTGAAGAGATCTGGGAGGCTCTTGACAGCGAGGTCTCGAGAGCCGATGAGGGTGATTACGTGAATGCGGAGCGACACCAGAATGAAGGGGCGGGGGAAACGGGATATCCCCGAGAAGACCCGCCGACAAACGGCATCGTCCGGTGACCCGGCCGGGGATTGAGCCCGGTTCGCCTTGGTAGGGGGCGAGCATGCGAATCGCTCAGCCACCGCGCCCCCCCCCCCCCACGTTTCTCAGATGTTTTCTTTTATTAGCCACGCTTTCATACAAATGGACTTATATTGAGACTTTCAGTGAAACACTTTTGCTTCAAGTCGTCGCGATTTTCTGTTGTACACTTGGGATTTTCGTGAGCTCTTCTATTAAGTAGTACAATTTTTTATTTATGTTGCCGCCCGCAGAACATCTCATTACATCAACCACCTTTACTAGTATACTTTATTCAAGTGAATAGTTTTAAAAATTTTACGATTTCTAAGATTCTTTTTCATTAATTAAGTCTCTGTACCGTGAATATCTAGAGATCCTCTCCTCGTGATAGAACCAGTTTCGAACTCGTACCGGCAATTGATACATGTCTAGATACAATAAATTATGGTTTTTTTTTTTTCATATCGTTTCCAAAACTGTCATCCTAGCGCAGAAAGTAGCATAAAGTAGCGGGAAGAATTAAGTGCTCAGTATTGTGAAACGATTGCGAGACACAGAAAAACAACGATCGGTTCTTGAACTCGCATGAAACATAACTAAAATGTTACGTATTCAAACTAGATCGCAAGTAGATGTTATATTTGAAAGTGCTTTCTTTGCAGACGTATAGTGTTTATCTTGTGCATCTAAAACGATTTTTTCTTATTGCTACAATAGTATCACATACCTGGCGTATACGGGTCCACCGCTAAATCTTTGCTTCTCGTTCATACACCGGCTAAGGAACGCCACAGAAGTTGCATTTGAACTGCTGACGCGCGCGTGTACACACTACACTATAAAAATAAGTGTAAATTTTAAAATAAAAATTTCTGGTGATTTTAAATCTTGAATGTGTAATTTGTAAAAACAACTACATCATATGTAATTTTACACTAATGTCCCAAATGATCCAGAGAGTACTACATGTCTTTGGTGAAAATACAATAATGTATGGCTTAATAAACACAATGTTGGTGTTAATTTACACATTTTGAAGTAAGTGTAAAAATACACATACTCGCTGTATTAAAACCTTAAGTTATGTATTTTTACTGCTACATAGTCGTTGTATGAGCACCCAATATCAGTATAGTTGTTAATCTACCAAGTTACAAAACGGAGTAAAATAAAATGGAAATTGTAAAAATACACAAAGTATGTGAATTAATGTGACGCAGTTGTAAAAGGGCATGTGCTGAGGGTAAAATCGCTTAGTAAAATAGTGGAAAATGTACAGAAATTGTGTAACTACAATTACAGTGAATCTGTGATTTTACTATTTTGTTAGTGAGAAAATACACATAGAAATTGGTGAAATTACAACTGCGATATCTGTGTAAATCTACTTGCCGTGAAGAGAAAAGACACGAATGTTGCAGTTTATTTTCTGCTACATAGTAATAGTAATTTTACACTATTCTATGTCAAGTTAGTTGTACAAATGGTATGTTATTTTACTAATTTGTAGGCTAAATTTACTTGGTCGTAGAGTAAAATAAACATTGACGTATGCAGGTGTAAAATTACACTGATGTCAGTGGAGACACTGCTACCACATACATTTAGTGTAATATTACACTATTATTTTTACAGTGTAGCATAATTGTGCGTGAATTGAGAGCTCTGCCAGGCAGCCGGAAATCCCGAACAGCGCGACATTCTACGACAGGTTGGTTCAGATTCCACTCCACTCAGAATCGTCAATTATTCCCACCCTGGGCCATTTTAGTTTTTCTATTTCCTGCCAGGTTTTTTTTTACCGTTTGACCCAATATGCATTTATTTTAACAGGCGAAATGAGGAAAATTCACCAAGTAAAGTTGGTAACGAAGAATGGAAAATAGTTCCATATCTTAAAATCGAATAAAAAGTGTTATGTAACCATGTTAAGGTATTTTTCTTTCACTTTTTTTTTTTAATTTTAATGCATCGAAGTGTAAAAATGAGCAGATTTTCAGAATATTTACGTTTGTAATAATTTCATAGTTTCACTTGACCGATGTATGAATAAAGTGACGAGGACCATGGTAATGATAATTTTACATAGGGCGGAAGAAGACACGTTGTGCATGCAAGTAGATCTTAAGTAGGGCTTTCAAAAGTGCTCGTTTTACCGTGAACAGTCTATAGGTAAATATTTGTGAATATTGAATTTACTTGTTTTGCTTTATGTTCTTTAAATATTTATAAGTGTAAGAATCAGCAAATTTACAAAATATACACTTTTCTAATAATTTCAGAGTTTCACTTGACCGACGCATGAATAAATTGATCACTCACATAGCAATGTTAGTTTCGTATATGGTAGAAGAATACGCAATTTGCCTGAGAGTAGATCTCAAGCAGGTTTTGAAAAGTGTTCAGTTTACCTAGACCAGGCTATAGCGTCAACACGAGAGGCTAAGAAGGTTCATCTTACTTGAAAACGTAAGGCCCCATCTGCACGAGCTTCGGTTTTGTGCCCGCCACCTTCAAGTCCTCGGGGTTGGTCCAGTTGAAGAAGAAGAACTTGATGCTGATGGGCACGGGCGTGTCCTTCCACACGGCGTAGCTCGAGGACGTTGGCGACAGGTACAGCTCCTGGAAAGGCAACAAACGTTCAGGTCAGTTGGACGTCACTCGTCATTGGGAGTCGGCGTTGTAGCCGCTCGCGGGACTGAGCCCGCTCGACCATGAGACTGAAGATGAGGTACACCGACCTCGCTGGCTGCGGACAATCAGCCTCCGTGCCCCAGCATTGAAACTGCTTTCCTCTCAAAGCTGGACTCACAACCATCCGTCTAATCCGTCAGTCATCCGTCCGTCGGTCACGTGATCACGGCCACTTTTTTTTCTGTCCGTCAACCCGTCAAATATATCTCAAACTTTAACTTTCGACGGACGCGCGGGCCACCGCCTTGTAATATCCTTCCTTAAACATTGTTGTCGGAAAACAGTCACTGGTTTAGTGTCTGAATATTTTCCTTTTTAAATACCAAGGCAGTGAAGTTGTTTAAGTGTTTCTCTGAATTGAACTAAACATGACTTGTACATTTTCTGAGAAAATGCTGATAAAATTACGTTAGGGAAGTAGAATGTATTTATTACATTCATTAAAAATATTTTTCTCTGAGCGAGAAAGATAATATTGTTGGGTGGTAACATTAAAAATTTTCTGGCCCGATGGCTAGACGGACTGTTGTGAGTCGTTTTCAAATGACCGACGAAAAAACCAACGGATGACTGACTGACGGACGGGCGACTGACGGAAGTGACGGATGGTTGTGAGCCAAGCTCAACACGGCGAGCAAATACCACGTGGATTGAATTTGAGGTTAGAAAACTTATTAGTAAACAAGTACTTATGATGTAAGTATACTTCCTCTAACCAATTTGTAATGCAGTTTGATTGAATTAAAATCGATAAAATTATTTTATTAATAAAATAGTGCTTGCAACTTAAACATTAAGATATAAACAAACACGTTGACCATGTGACTTTGACAGTCGTGTTACTTTAGGGAAGGTGAGTTTTGGATACATGCTCAAAAGACGAATAATCGGTCTACCTCATTTTTAGTCTATGCACTCGAACTGCGCGCGATATTGCAGGGTCTGCGCATAGACTAAACACGCACGATTGCAAGCCCGATTCAGGCAAACAAATCAGTTACTGTAGTGCGAAGTAAATGTTTTCCGGTATGATGCCAGTGTCTTCATCACTACCCACACTTAAGAGTCCTATGTACTGAAACGTTTTCTTTGAAATCGTTGTTTGCGAGTAAACGCGTATCTCAGTAAATAAATGTTATGCAAATATGAGTTTTTGTGAGAAAATACAAAAAAACTATTACCTATGGCACTATTTTTTTACTTTTGTCATATTAAGTGTATTCTCGGAGGAAAAAAATCGTGAAAATGGTCAAACAGCATTTTCGAAACTTGCCTATTCAGTTTCCTAAAGTGGCAATAGAAAAGTACAAATATAAGGACTTACTTTAATCTGTGGGCTTTCATTACGTGTACTAAAAACCCTATGTAACACATATAATTTTCACAGTACAGCGTTACGCCGGAAACACTGCACGTCTTGCGCATAGGAGCGATGAGGCGCTACGAGTGCGTGTAACTGTCGCCCGTATCGCTCCCTCGCGTCTTGACCTTGGTGTTTACAGTATCTGCAGAACCGCTGGAGTTAGGAAGTTGCACATAAACGTTTTGTCTTCGTTTGTACCATCTTGCTTCATAGTGTGCCACCAAACAACTAGACGTCGGTGTAGCGCATTTACTAATTGTAATTTGTTTCTTGCCTGTTTGCTTTTGGCGATAATTATTCCGCATGCGACGCCGTATTACAGTCAGCATGAGATTACCTCCGACTGTACTACGTGTTGCCTACCCACCAGGCCACATTATTGCTACAATTGAAAGCTTGGTGTCCGTTTTACACGAAAACGATAGGTCCTAGAGCGTTTCAACAAGAGTGCTTTTTCGGCTAATTACGACGTACTGCTTAATGCGACGGCCTCAGACACGAATTTTACTTCAAGATAACAAAGTTGTATACAGTAACGGGGTGAAAAACTGCTATTTTGTACATTATGGGGGGAGGGGTGAGTACGAAGTACCATACCTTCATTTTATCCAAAATATTGGTTTAATTAATTCGTATACCAAATTTCGCTTCTCCAGCGCAAGTACTTTTCATAATATTCCACATAATATGCTTTTCGGACTCCTCAGTGACAGGTCTCTACAGCCCTTATTATTTTAGATAGACCATGGGTGCCATTTTATAATTCCTTCTTTTCACGTCAGCAATCCTCTTGCGCAGTTCGGTCATCGTTTTCCGAAACAAACTGGATAGACGTAAGGTACTGTTCAGTATGCTAAAATTACTATCGTTACTCCTAGAAAATAAAACATTTAAGTTTCCCACAACCTTTTCGCGTAAGTAATTATCAGTACAGATTTAATTGTTTTTATGCCGCACACATAATACAAGCGAAACTATTTGCAAGTATAGTGAGTGAGTGGATTTGGGCGGCTCTTAACAGCGAGGTATTGATAGCCGATGAGGGTGATTGAAGTGAGTATGGAGCGGCGCCGGAATGAAGTGGCGGGGAAAACGGGAGATCCCTGAGGAAACCCGCCGACCAACGGCATCGTCCGGCACGATTCCGACTTGCGAAAATCCGGTGACCCGGCCGGGGATTGAGCCCGGTTCGCCTTGGTGAGAGGCCAGCATGCTAATCGCTCAGCCACCGCGGCCCATTGCAAATATAGCGATAAAGAAAATTGAACGACCTTCCATTTATTAATTTAAGGACTTACTTCGCATAGGTCAGCTTTAAAATTTCAAAGTGACTCATGGATAAAAAGTATGCAAAGTTCGCTTGTAGCTAACACTTTAAAAATCTAATAAAATTATATATATATATTAAAATATGAAAATTATATATATTAAAATATTACAATTTTAATATATATATTAAATTTTTAAAGTGTTAGCTACAAGCAAACTTTGCATATTTTTATCCGTTATATATATATATAAAGGGCGAGAGAGAGAGAGAGAGAGAGAGAGAGAGAGAGATAGAGAGCTTTTATCGGACCACAGCCATTCACTTAAATTTTATAACTCCTGTCAGTCCCATTTACATGCATAATGAGCACAGTACATTACTTTTTTTTCTGGAATATACTCGTATTATAGCAACTTACTCGTCAAGGAAACAGAATTTTATGAACTATTAACGACGGGTTAAAGGCTCCGTTTGGTTGTAGGTAGAAACCACGCGATTAAAAAAGAAGGTAGGATATTTTGTAGTGGTGTCTGACAACAATACGTTTAACAAATGTTTCGTACCCAAAAACAAGTTTCAAGTCCTCATTTAAACTCCAAGGGTAATTTTTGACGTGACGATGGTTAATACAAGTGTTTTCAGCATCGACTTAAGCTGTTACATTTTCTATAGGCTATTCACGGTAAAGCGAGCAATTTTGAAAGCCCTCTCATTTGAAATAATAGTAAATGACGTAAACTTCCCAGTACGGTGGAATATATACACTGTGTTTACCACACATGGCAATATTTATTCTAAAGGGTGGATAAAGGATAAGAAATTGCTGAAATAAAAAAAAAGTCACCACGACTTCAAAAGTGCTCACTTTACCTTGAACTGTTTCCCAAGCACAATTGTTTTTGGACACGCGTCATCATTTCATATTTAATAGCATGCTATAAAAATAGATGGTAATCGCTCACAGTCATGAGAAGGCTAAGGCGTGTCGCCGACGGAAAGGTTGTACGCCAGTTGTGCGTCTTGTACTTTGAGGTGACGAGGCACGTGGTGACTGGGGAAGAGTCGACCTTCCAGCTTCCGAGGCCGCGAACGCGCAAACCAGCTCCAGGCGGGGGCATTGTTTTGAAATACGGGATCTTATTCTGGAATGTATCTCTTCATAATATAGGCTGTTCACGGTAAACTGAACACTTTCGAAAGCCCTGCTTAAGATCTACTTGTATGCACGTTGTGTATTCTTCCGCCCTATGGAAATTTAACATTTCCATGGACCACATCGCTTCATTCATGCGTTGGTATAGTAAAACGGTGAAATTATTAGAAAAGGAAAACATTTTATAAATCTGCAAAATTTTACACACTGAGGCGTAAAAAAATAAAAACAAAGCGTAAGAAATAATTTAAATTATCACAAATGGTTACCTAACACTTTTTATTCGACGTTAAGATATGGAATTACTTTCCATCCATCGTTACCAACTTTACCGGGCTCATGTCATTCAGTACGCCCGTTAAAATGTATGCGAGCAGGGACAGAAAAATTTTTCTATGGTTGATTTCAGAAGTGCTCACTTTATCGTGAACAGCCTTTACAATACATTACATTTTTGGGACACTTTCGATGAGACGATCAGTGCTTCGAACAGTGACAAAAAAAAAAAAAAAAAACACCTGATTTCGGAAATATTTTTAAAGCGTAAAAAGTGTTGCAAATATAGTTTGTTTCTTAGGTAAGGATAATGATGTTTAGAGAAAGACTGAAAGTAAAAAGGTTACACATCACTAATGTTGAAGGTTGTTCACGATAAAGTGAGCAGTTTAGAAATGAACCTAAGAAACAGTCTCTGCTCCTGCATGCATATATTTTAATGGGCGCACTGCGTGACATTCACTCAGTAAAGTTGGTAACTATGGATGGAAAGTAGTATTATATCATAACGTTGAATAAAAAATGTTAGGTAACCTTTTGTGATAACTTGAAATGTTTTCTTTCTCTTTCTGTTTTTTTTTTATGGAAAGAAGTGTAAAATCAGCAGATTTGTAAAGTATTTCCTTTTCTAATAATTTTACAGTTTCACTTGACCGACGCGCGAATAATGTGATGGAGCCCACGCCAATGTTAATATTACATAAGGCGGAGGAATACACGACATGCATACAAGCAGATCTTAAGCAGGGCTTTCAAACGTGCTCATTTTATAGTGACCAGCCTATAATTATCAGTAATTCAACCACGAAGTCCTTAGTTTTGGAATACATTATTGCCAAGCGCGTGTCCGAGTTCTTGAGGGATAAAAGACCTAAATTAGATTTTTAAATTATTTATAATGCTTTATCTAAATATTCACACATCTATTATTTACAACTTTGAAGTTTCACAGAACACGTTTTAGTCCATAGGTCTTGTAAGTGACGAACCAATATAGAGACGGGTACAAGGACATTAATTATAATTACGATAAACATAAAATATTGCACTCACTGAAAATAATTAGAGTAATGAAATAGTTGTTTGCGCATAAACGCGTATCTCGGTAAATAAAAGTTCTGGAAATATGACATTTTGTCAAAAAAAAAATAACAATTATCTATGGCCCTATTAGTTATATTTTTGTTATATTAAGTGTATTCTTGGAGGAAAGAAAATTCGTGAAAATGGTTAAATATAGCATTTCTAAACCTTGCCTATGCAGTTTCCTTAAGAGGCAAGAGAAAAGTACAAAGATACGGACGTAGTTCAATCTGCGGGCTTTCACCGCGTGTAATAAAACCCCTGTGTTACAGATCTAATTTGCACAGTACAGCGTCACGACGGAAACACTGCACGCCATGCGCGTAGGGACGATGAGGTGCTAGGCGTGCGTGTAACTGTCGCCCGTATCGCTCCCACGCTTCTTGACCTTGGACGCGCAGCTAAGTAGTCCCCTTTAATTCACACTCATTATTTACACACGCTCAGCCTGTCTAGTGCCACGATTCCAAATGCCTCACTCACGCATCCAGTTCAGTGGTCCCGCCCGCCAAGTCGCACCTTTCACTGTACCAACGCTCGCCGTCGCAGACTTCACTCCCGCTCGTCGCGCTGCTGGCTCGCCGCTTCGCTGTATTCGCAAACTTTGCCCTTAAGGGGAATGGTGCACACATACCGTATATTTACATAACTCTTGTCATAACTTGTAATACAGCAAATTTTTTATAAAATTTGGCTCGACAAGGCGTAAATAACAAATTTGAGCACCTTCTTACATTGTTACAAATTCACCGTGTTCATTATTCTCGGAGCACTGATTGATGATAAGAAAAAAAATTATTTTCTTCCATCATTGCTCCGAGAATAATGGCGGCAGTGAATATCTAACAACGTAAAATGTTGTTGAAAATTATTATTTACGCCTTGTCGAGTCAAAAATTTCGATAAACCCTTTGGAAAAATGACTTACGTATATAGAAAATCGGGTAAATATACGGCTTTCATTCAGCATACCCCTTAAGGCTGCCGTAGATCGACTGGACACGGAACCATAAGGTTATATTTATTATATGCATTTGAGCTGCACATATGTTTTGGACAGTATTATTTAATTGATTTCACATATTATTTTATTGTTAATATAATTCGTTTCACGTGTTTATTATATTTTACGTTAACATTTCAGTTCCTTAAATTTTCGATGTATGTGAACCACCAGTCCACTACTCTATGATGATTTTCGTACGTTGTTCTGAGTTCTATATATGGCTATGTCACTATTTTTATTATTGTATTAACATGTTTAATTTTACTCTCAGTAATTGTTTCATAATTTTAAAATCTAAATTATTTATTTGTTTTGGGATTTAAAGACATGCTATTTTAGGCCCTAATTTTATTTAATGAAGGTAAAGCCGGAAGCCAGTCGTGATTGGATGCTGGTTGCTCGGAAGCCAGAAGAAGAGGCTTCTGAGAAAGACATTGAACATGTAAAGCGTCAAAATTTTCGTTGAAATTAAACTTTTGAAATTCCAACGCCATCATAAATTTAGTTTAGAAATAATGCTCTCAGAAGTTAAGATTTGGTAGTCGCCGCAGTAATATTGAAGAAGAGGCTGTAGGCTAAGTCGTAGATAATTATTTTTGTGTTAAATTGACGAGGCGGAAAGGACGCCGAGACTAAGACGCCGGCGCCATGCAACGGGATAGCGCCAGAGAACTTCAGGTGACGCCAAGAGAATTTAACGTATGGAAAGCTTAAGTACATGAATTTTTTTCAAGAATTAAACTTTAAGGAACTTGAACATATTTTAATAAAGTTGCTATTTTGATTTTTCAACGATTTGACTGTGAGTTCCATGAGTATGTTAACCCAGTAGTCCCGAACTTTCGCATATGAGATAGTATATAGAATGAGGAGTTAAATATTTATTTTGAACTTTCAATATAAATCCAGAGTAATTTCATTAGATGAAGTAACAGATTTGAGATAGTTAAGTGATGAACTGACTTTCGACATTTAATTAATTATCAGTGAATGTGATCCAAGAAATTTAAGAATTTAAGTAAGAGCTTACCAAACTTTCTGGAAATTTAGATACAGAGGAGGCTACTTCCGTGGAACCGGATTAATATTTTGAACTGAAATCGCATGCAAAACTATTATTATTTTTATATAGCAACTCTAAAGTTTCACAGAATTTTTCAATCATTTATTTTATTTTAATTTTGCATTCTGATTTATCTCTATTATTACTTGGATCGTGGTACGTCATTTATGTTAATTATCATATAGTATAATTTAATTTTTGAGTAAAGAGATTTCTGTTACACACACATACTTAGTTTTGCACCTTGTTGAATTATTCACATGTTTATTTATTTTCTTTTTCCATTAATAAATTAACTATCATGGTTACACATTTTGATTCAAATTAATTACTGTGAAGGTTGGAATGTGTTTTCTATTGCATTAGGTTTATGTCATCGCTGGAGAGCTTCCGATTACAGCGTGTTAAGACCAAGGTCACATCACGAATAATAAGGCGTCCACAAATCTATTAAATCGTTATAATTATTCTTTCTCCCAACTCACACCAAACAGATTTACACCTACACTATTACAGACACTGTTTCAGAGTGGTGCAGAACGAGAACCATTACAAGGTCGTGCGCTACTCCAAACTCTAGACTGTCAACTCGGAGGCCCGTCACGGCTTAAAGAAATCTCTCTGGCGCGATCCAGAAGTTTCCCAGCACCCCGAGTCTTGCCGAGAGAGGCTAGGGCGGTGACCAGAACATTCTTGCAACGATAACTTCAAGCATGCATTCCACTTAAGGACATCAGCGCACGAGACCTGACAGCCTTATCTGGTACGCGCGGCGGCAACCCTTTTAAAATCTCCGCGTATTCCTCAGGTTACTACTCTGCCTTTGACATACTGCTTCACTCGGTCGAGCAGGAATGGGCAAGTGAAGCGTTGCACAGCAGCGACACGTAACACTATGATAAAATATTCCGTATTAATTCTGGAAACGACAGCAGTGTTATAGGCTGTTCACGGTAAAATGGGCACTTTTGAAAACCCTGCTTAGGATCTACTTGTGTGCACGTTGTGCATTCTTCCGCCTTATGAAAAATTAGCATTGCCGTGGGCCTATTCGCTTTATTCATGAGTAGGTCAAGTGAAACTGTGAAATTATTAGGAAAGTAAATGTACTACAAATCTGCTAATTTTTATACTCTTACGCATAAAAAAAACAGAAAGTGAAAGAAATAACTTAAGTTAACACAAATGGTTACCTAACACTTTTTATTCAACGTTAAGATATGGAACTACTTTCCACCCATGGTTACCAACTTTACTGGGCGCATGCCACTCAGTGCGCCCTTTAAAATGTATACAGGTAGGGACAGTGGTTTTTTTTTTCTAATATTGAGTTCAAAAGTGCTCACTTTATCGTGAACAGCTTTTAATGGCAATGACTAAACCCAAGTGAGAGTCACGAAAGTTTGCTCTCGGGTCCGTGGCAATTACTCGTTTAGAATGAGCAATACGTTGAATGTAAATATACTATAGTATAGGTCGGTCCTTTGGCGTCATGATTCACACAAAAACTTATCGTTCTGACGTCATCAGGCTGCAGTCGAAGCCACGCTGCGAACCTCTGATTTCGAGAGGTTTAGTATGCTCAAGACAGGTGTAGCGACCGAACGGGTTATCCGATCGGAGAAATTCTAGTGTCAGTTTGTGCATAGTAAAAAACAGTAACTAAAACATAACCAAGAATCATAAATAATAAACACACATAGTGACCTAACCAATAATCTTTTTCTTTGCATATTGCAAACCAAAATATTTAAAACTTACGAGTTGGACGAAAAGGACACTAATGGTATTAATAACACGAATAGTGCTTGACAAGACAAATATAATACTGATAGGATGACTCAGTTCTGGAGTTATATGGAGAATAAATTGACAATTCTACGCAGCAGCGAAATTCGGACGTGGCGATTGCGTCATCAGTACATGTTTTACTCTCACCACCCATAGACATTGTGTCGTAAAAATACTTGCGACCGTGCAGACGACACAGCCCACCCCATTTGTCTAAGGTTCTTTAATTTATGACCAATAAGAGTTCATCATTTGACATACTGTCATGTTAATTAAAGGCTAACAATCAGACACGAGGATTTTATATGCCTTTTTAATGACTCGTTAGACTTAAACTTGCCTGACTGCATATTCCCACATAGCAGGGGTACAAAATGTAGGTCAATCATTTTTTCGTGATATGATTTACTAATCAAAGATGTGTGCACGCATACGTCCACCTACTGGTTCCGGTTATTTATGCCTACTAAATGATAGGTCCAGTTTACGTTTTGAGAACCTCGTATAGTTGGCTCAATCAACATCAAGGACAACCAATGTACGCCTAGAACAAGATAATCAACCAAACAGTCGCTATGGAAAGAAAGTGTTATCGCTTGCTACGAAGCCTTTGAGTTGACAGGTTCCGTCACTTCAGTAGACATACTTCCTTTACAGATTCGGTCTTTCAGTATGTTTCAATCAACGATGGCAAGAACATTTAGCTCGCTGTCAATACGGTGTAGGTTAATACAGCCGCAATTTTTTTTGTCGAAAATGAAGCGTTAGAGCGACATTATAGTGAGAATTTTAAACCCACAGTGTAACTCTACGCGGGTAGGAAGAGTAATGAGACTGCTGTTGCTGAATTTTGTCGCAGATTATATCAATCAGCGACGGTGTAATGAGACTGTTGTTGCTGAATTTTGTCGCAGATTATATCAATCAGCGACGGTGTAATGAGACTGTTGTTGCTGAATTTTGTCGCAGATTATATCAATCAGCGACGGTTTACTGTTGTTAAACACGACGAAAGCCAAGGATTAAACTGCGATTGAAAGTTAGCTTTTTTCCTCCTCTTTCTAAAGGAAACTGCGCGGCCATGTTCCAAACACACGATCTCTAGAAAGCTTCACTAATTACTTTATACGTGCATATATTTAACAGGACAAAATTATAAAGTGCAAACGACGGATGGATGGAATTTACTTTTCCTGAAAAATGCTTTTTGTAGTGCATTTAATTATTGAGAAGTGTCTAGCTATACGAACAAACATCAATTTAAGAGAAAATATTTTACTACGAAATTTCTTAAGACGAAAACCTACGAGACGTAGTAGCTGTCGTTAAAACAGATCGAAATATATATTTATTGATCCAATAAAAATATTATATTTTTTCCATTGTTAACTGAATTCAGCCTTTGAGAACCCGATTTTGGTTTTGCTTTCTCCCCGTTATGTGTATTTCCGCTATACGTAAAAAAAAAATCATTGCGAAATGCATAATGACTAGTAACTAGCGGCGTAGTCATAAATTCAGCACACTCTGAACGCTTTAAAATGATCACACACAAATATAGATTTATAATAAACAAATGTCATATTTTACTTTAATAATGAAGCAACTGAACAACTACCATAATGGCATAGTTTGCAATATAACTGAAACACAAACCTACCTCTCTTGTTACAATTGGCAACGTTGCAGCACATCACTACGACCTGCACCAGTTCACTTTCCTGCTTGACATGCCAGTTCTGTTGTAATTTGACCATACTTCAAATGAATTGTTTGTCTGGTTACATATGGTAATTTAAAACTGAAATATTGTTACTAGATATTTTACCGATACAATAAGTGCAATAGTGAACTCAAAAGCGAAAAATTGCCGTAAATGTATCTCCAAATAGTCCCGTAGTTTAGGTAATTGAATTATATTAATGGTAATAGAGACTTGTACATTACAGGTATGCATGGCAGGTTGTTATATAATATACGTAATTATATTCTATTTTAGGTCTCTCTGCACTTTTCGAATCAAACCTTTGAAAATCGCCCCATGTATGGCTTGGTTTCCTAAATATTTCATGTTATTATAAGCATTGTATACTTGTTTTACATAAAAGTACCTTAGTTTCAGTTGAAATGTACTTGTATTTTACCCATAAATTATATTTTTTTAAACACAAATATTAGAAATATTTTGAGAAAATTCTTATGTGTTTTATTTTTAACGTTAGTGAGTACTTAAGGGAAAAAAGAAGCCTTGCATGTAAGATATCAATAAGTTCCTTTGTGGAGTTGCTAGGCAACTAAGAATGATGTGGGACAAGAATTATATTGCCAATTTCCCGTATTGTGATACCACTTTAAACGCTTTGCGCAAAACCATAAATTAGCAAACACTCAAATTCTCCCCAACAGGTAAGACAATTTTTTTTTTAACTTGTCTAGAGATATGCTATGACAAAACATACTAAGATGTAACACAAATGCTACCCTTTTAAAAATAATTTTAATTCAAACTCTACGCAAATCACACAGATATACCCTGATTCAAATGAAACATTTATTACTGCGATAAGAAAAATATCAAGACAAATTAGCATCAGACATGTAGGAACATCTGAATACCAGAAATAGTTACTTCCAAAAAGATTCCTTACTGATGATGAACGTGGTTCATATAATAAAAATTTCTCAGAGCGTTAATAAAATCAATCTCTCCCTATCTATCTCCCTCTCTAAGCTAATACGTTTCAAGAACAGCATTACGTGAGATTTTAATTAGTCCAGACCAATGCAATAGATTCTTGATGATAGTATTCGTTAAACATATTATTATTAACTTTGAATAAATAAGTTAATCAAACTCTAGTCCAACTAGCTTGACTTTCGGGCGAATTCCATCTCAGGACCACTGGGTAAATTAATTTTTCAAAATAAAATATTTGAAGTTTCTCTTCACTTTAAGAGATTATTATAATTATTTCAACGGTTAGAAATTTACGTGAACCTTTTTATCATACTATTCAGTACAGGCTTACTCTTTGAAGGTCTCCCTCCAATGGAGTCACAAGCATGCCTCTTGGCATCTTCTTGCAGACTTGAAATGAATTAATAAATTAAAACTGATGGTTGTAAGGCCTTTTCCTTCGCCTGCGCACATTCATGACACTGGTGATGGCTCTCCTCCCCCTGCCTTATTATGGGTCGTCTTGCAAAAGATTTAAATAAAATGTGTGGGGGATAGTTCTACATGACCTGACCGCTATCCAGTAAAGGAAGAGAGTCCCTGGGCTTACAAACATGTAACCCTGCCCTGCTTAACAATATCAAGGATTAAACAGCTGCCTGATAAGGAAATCTTGTCTATAAAGAAGTTAACAAAAGTGACCTCCTAGGAAATTAATTTATCTGTATACAACGATATGGTTTGACAAGGAAAAATCACACAGACTAAGAAACAGTAATTATATAAATTTGTGACATTTAAACGTTCAATTAATTAAAATTCAGAAAATTAGTGACAGACAATTAAAATTAAATTGTGATAAAATTGTTTTCTAGTTTCGTTACATTCAGAATGATAGTAGCAAACTGACAGATTTAAACATTGAAATGACCTCATAATATTTACCAGCAGAAGTGTCAACGTAAAACGTAAACAAAAGGCAATTTTATATCATAATAGTTTCATTTATAATTACTATCAATAAAAACAGAACGAAAATAGGTGTGTTGGCAATGACTGGTAAGAAATAGTTCTTTCGCAAAACATTTTTACATTGAATGCGCACGAATGTGGCGCGTTGTTCCTTTGGTGTGATTTTGTAGACTCGGTTAAGCTTTGTTCGCACGAGGTGGAGAGATATCCTGGAAATAGAACTTTAGCAGGGCTTCACAAAAGTTGGTAAAGTAGACGTGGATGGACTATAGCAAGCATCTCTCCTTCGAACTCCTAGCTTGAGAATCCGTCCAGATCCGCTTCAACTACGTTCGGAAATGCTTAGCAGATCTCATAGAGGTCGCAACGCATTTGCCTTGATCTTGTACAGTTAGTTGCGCTACTGCAAATTTATTATAATTTGAATTTCTACCATCACACTGAAAGTATAAAAAATAAACTGCAATTGACTTGAAGTACATGTTTTTCATTACAGTCTTTCATACGATTTATCGTCAAGACTCCCACCTACTACTTATTTTACAGAGGCCTTATTTCAGTGCATGTTTATCAGATCTAATTTGCACATTAGTGCTTTGTTGAATGGAATTTCCGTTCTGGAAATTACCACTTTAATACAATAAACACTGAATTCGTTATAATAAATTAACATGTACATGATATTCCAAAACTTTTATAGTTTTATGGTCTTCACCTACGTACAGATCTCGAGAAATATTTCGGCGACAGTTAAAAACGGATCAATCGTTTCGAGATGTAGTCTAGGCTGGCGCATCGAGGAAACTAAAAACACGAGGAGACAATATATCCTTAATTGTTTTTGAAGGTAGCGGCCACTCATAATAGTTTACAGCAGAACGTACAAACTATGAAGTAGCAGCCAGGAGTTTGATGTACTAGCACTATTTGAATTTATCACTCAAGCCATTTTAAAGTATAGCGCATACAAAACAACTTAGGTTATATAAATGATGTTTCTCGTGTTAATAGGTTTCCGTAAAATTATTACATACCCTCACTGGTTTGTAACAATGTCCTTGGATGCTACTGAATAATCCCTTGATTCACCCACTCGCATAATGAGCCCATCAAAACCTCGTGTCAGTGGGCGCGGCTTTTTAACGTAGTTTCCGAAGTCCCCAATACCTCCCCCACACGCAAACACTACCCAGGGTTGTAACACATCATCTTGCGAGTCCGTGGGGCCACGGTGGCTGAGCGGTTAGCACGCTCGCCTCTCACTAAGGTGAACCGGGCTCAATCCCCGGCAGGGTCACCGGATTTTCGCAGGTGGGAATCGTGCCGGACGATTCCGTTGGTCGGCGGGTTTTTCTCGGGGATCTCCCGTTTACCCCGTCCTTGCATTCCGGCGCTGCTCCATACTCACCTCGCTACACCCTCATCGGCTCTCAAGACCTCCATATTAAGAGCGGCCCAAATATCTTCACCCACTCTTGCGAGCACATGAATCTACCACGGTGGGCCAATTTTGTTAATATTCTTTTGTTATTATGTTTCGCTTTATTATTACAGCGTAAATGAGTTTATCATGATACAAATCTAGTATTTTTTTCATTACGCAAACTTCTACGCAAGGTCTGTTACATAAAAATATGTAAATGTATCAATTTTGCATAACAAATGAATAAAAACTAACCACATGCGCTCTAATTTTAATAAATACATATTTATATGCACCCTATTATTTTATTTATTTACCTGTTATCTATTTACTTTTAATAAGCCTCGTGCATATTTATTACTTACATAACCTAGATGACGATATATCCTCCAGATTGTATTAAGGGATGATCTCAGAAAGCACTATTAGCAAAAGAATTAAGTTGCCATCAGTTATTTACTTATATCCCTTTCAATTGTGGGTGCATTGTTAATCAGTGCAGACTTGCGAGAACAATAATTAATAAATCCACAGGAATTCATAGAACAGCAATTCACGTGAGAGAGAATGGCGAACCGTAACGGCGGAATGATTTTGCAAAGGAAGTGCCTGTATATAAAAATAGCTTCGCAGATAAGAGAACAATAGCCCCCAAAAACTTAAAAACCGGTTTGAAGTATCTTGTGTGGAAAATGTAATTTTGTATCAAGAGGAACCCACGTTCATTGAACAACCCACAGATAGCCAGGAAAACTTAAATTGAAACAGGAAACGCGCATTTTACGTTAACGTTATTCTATCTCCTCGTATGCAATGGGAAGCGGTTGGTGAGTTTGCGGTGGTATGTCGGGAAAAAAAGGGGGAGTAAAATGAAATATTGGGAATCAGTTTTATAACATCCTCCTTACTCCCTCACAAACATTTTTCAGCACGAAGAAATGGATAGTAACTGCCACAAAGAAAACTGTTTTTATCATATAAACTTCGATGGAAAACTATCGGAGAAAATACCTATCAGAAGAGGAGTCCGTCAAGGTGATTCCTTAAAACCACTGTTACTTAATTTAATACTTAATGAAATAATAAAGACATTAGAACTAAAGATGGATACAGAATGGGAGATAACGATCCTAATATTGTTTGTTACGCTGATGATGCTGTTTTGATGGCGGATTCCAAAGACGATTTGCAAAAAAAAATATTATATATATATATCCTATCTTGGTTGCCAAAAGTACAATATGAAAATATCTTTAACAAAAACCAAGTCAATGACTATAAGTAAATTCCCTTTAAGATGTAAGTTAGAACTAGAGAGAAAAATGGTTGAGCAGGTGATGGCAATAAAATTGTTCGGTGTTGAGGTAACAAGTTGGAGATCACTGCAGGACGAAGTTTCACGCCAGGCCAATAAAGCAGCGAAAATAGTGGGCTGCATGGACGATATCATATGGAATAATAAGAATACTAAGACAAGAATATATAAAGCAGTAATGCGCCCAATATCGACTTACGCTGCCGAGACAAGGGCGGATACCTCAAAAACTAAACGAATGTTGGAGACAAACGAAATGAATATTTTGAGGAAAATTCTACGTAAATCCAGGAGAGACAAGATCAGAAGTGAAGAGATTAGAAAACAGTTGAATATCCAAGCAATAGAGGATTGGTTAGAAATACGAAGAATGGAATAGGATCAACACATATCCCGCATGGCATCGTACAAAATTGTGCGCGTGGCAAGAGATAATTTACCAGTGGATGGAAAGAGATCGCCTGGAAGACCGAAAAAGAGATGGAAGGAATCTTAATTTCTGGATGGAACAGACTGTAAGTCTACTATGAAGAGAAGAAGAAGAAGCGTAGATAAAAAATTAATATGTAGAACCAAAATCTTACATATATACGTGTGTGTTTGTGTGTTAGAGAAAGAACGATTTGTCGAAGAATTGAAAGTGAAATATAACATAAACGAAATGTAGTTGTAATTAACTGTATTTTTAATTTTTGAAGCCACTGTTTAAATTTTACGTGAACTAGTGTTACGCTAAACAGGTTTGGCTAGTTCCATCTTTTCAAATATGCTCAGTAAACGTGTGTAATAAACTGGTATTGTAATCTTAGAGATTATTCACGTTTGGAAAGTGTACCAAGTCATATAAAACGTTAAAGGAAAAAATTATGTAAATGTAAAGCAGGTTTAAATATGTGGGCTAATACACGCACTGCTAACTCTGCTACCAACTTACCAGCTACTGGCAAACCGAATAGCATTAAATTCCAGCTAAATTCTCCCCCACAATGCCTGAGATAATCATCCTGAAATCGAAAATCATTTGCATAAAATGATTTTTTTTTTCGCCATACGACAGGAGGCTAGCGTTTTCTAGTTAAATAAAAAGTGTATTCACGTGCCTCGAACCGTAAAAATTAATACGAAGCATGGAAGTACATATAACAACCGCAAGGGAAAACTGGATCTTGTAATATGACAGGTCCACAAATTTCAATCAGATGTCAACGGTTTTCCAGGCCGAGGATAGTGTAAGACTGGTTTCACGACTCTTTATTTCTAGGGGGAGGGGAGTAAATTTCTTGTTGGCAGATAGTGTGGGGTTTAGTAACTTGGAGCAGTATAGAGAGTGAAGAGATTTGGGCGGCTCTTAGTATGGAGGTCTTGAGAGCCGATGAGGGTGAAGCGAGGTCAGTATGGAGCAGCGCCGGAATGCAAAGGTGGAGAAAACGGGAGATCCCCCCCCCCCCCCAAAAAAAAGAACCACCGGCGAGCGGCACCGTCCGACACGATTACCATACGCGATAATTCCGGGGGCGACCCCGCTGGGGATCAAACCCGGTTCGCCTTGGTAGTAGGAGACGAGCAGTCTGGCCACTACACCACCGCGGCCCCTGAAGTCAATAGAGACAGAGCAAGTTGCTCGGAGAAACAGGAGCCGTGGGGTAATCTGCTTTAATATAACCCTGCAAGGCTATTCAACTAAGCGCCCCGCCAGACTAGTCAGACTGGCCCACGACCAAAATATTTCATCAGCATTTCTTTTTAAATATTGGTTGTGATTGCAATTGCTTACATTTAACGTTAATTGTAACTGTCACTAGCGGAAAATTTGCAAAAACAATGTATGTTATGTTTAGTTGTTTCATCTTCACGTAAAAACCATTGACAAGTGTGCTCGATTTTGTGATAAGCGAGTATTGCAGTGTCCCGCCAAACATTGCAATTATTTGTAGGTGGCCCAATTGGTATAGTCTGTTCACGATAATCTGATCATTTTCGAAATCAAACTTTGAAAAATGTCACTTCCCCTACCTACACATATTTTGACGGCAAAGTTGGGTATCATGCACCCAGTAAAGTTGTTAACAACGGAGAGAAACCAGTTCCACATCTTAACGTTAAACTAAAAGTTTTAGCGAAAAATTTGTGAAAACGGAAATTATTTATTTTTAGTCCTGTCTTTTCAACGCACGTAAGTCCAAGAGTTAGAAAATTTGGTATAACAATTAATTTAGTAATAATTTCACATTTTCACTTAACCCACGCGTGAATAAAGGATAAAGTCCATGGCAATGCTAATTTTACGTATGATGGAAGTATGCACAAAGTACATACAAGTAGATCTCCAGCAGGGCTTTCAAAAGTGCTCAATTTACCATGAACAGCCTTTGTATTAATTGAATAGCACTGCTAAAATATTTTCATCATAGTCGGTGGACGATGTCACTTGTTGAGTCTGTCACTTCGATGCTTCCTTTCGTCGAACGAAAATAACACGACTTTTCCAACTTTCTTGAAGTTAACTGGAACAAAGTGAATTTCTTCGCTGTATTTCGTCTTCGCGAAATAAATAAACTCCTTCGCGAAATAAATATTAAATATTTTTCACGTTGGCAACACTACTTAGGCTATTTTCGGTCAAATGAGCACTTTTTAAGGCCCCCTCTCCCCCCTCCCAAACAGACATTGACTACAAATAAATATATTTTGTTGCAACCTCACATGGTAATTTTTGCTTGTGGTGAAACCTATGCAATGTGTTTATTGGTCATATGGCAATGTTTATATTAAAAATCGGCGGAGAGATAAGGATTGGCCGAAAGAAAAATATCATGGCTTTAAAAATGTGCTCACTTTACCGTGAATAGCCTATAGTTATTTAGTCTCCAGTTATTAAATTTAATATAGTTACAAATTAACTAAGGAGGAGCAGGTCATTAGAAGAGGCGCGCATAGACGAGAACAATCTTGTTTCTGAGCGAGTAGTATTTTCATAATTTAAAGAAACATAAAATAAATTCTTTCTGCTCCAGCAGGTTATAAATCTTGCTGTAATTAAGGTCGTTGGTGTTGCACAGAATAGTACGTGCTAAAGATCACGTTCTGGAATAGTCTACAGGACGAGGAGTAGGGGCTACCCTTCTTTCCTTGCAGTGCGATTTCTCTGAACGCACAATTATTTTTCCTGGTGTCCAATAGATTTTTAAACGAATTTTTTTGGGCTGCTAATAAGAAATTTTTTGTCTGTACGAAAATTCAATCACATCGAAGCGTATCGCAGTTTTAAACCTCCAGGATCAGTCACAACTTTTCCAGGTTTTCCTCTAACAGTTTTCAAATACACTGGTGACACAAATGTTATGTTGTATCCCGTCCACAAACTTGGGGGGGGGGGGAGCGGTTACACAACGCCCCTGTAGTCCCCCCCCCCCCCTGATACCGGGCAACGCGTGTTCTAGACGATACGCATTCAGGTGTGAGAGACGGAGCTATTAACCTAGAAGCAGCTACAAGTAAGTATTAACAAAACTTGACGACACGACTTCTTCATTATGTACAGAAAGCATCCTTGTGTTTCCCAACATGGGCGACACGACACGACGTGACAGTTGTGCAGAAGTATAAACGTCACGCCCCTTAGACGAACGCCGAGTGGTTTTAATAAATACAACAGCAGGCAGCGTCCAATTGGTCGGGCGCGGCGAAATTTCGCTTCATTGCGGCACGCGAAATGTGGTAATACCAGAAGCACGAAATCCGCGGTAAATGACGCTAGATAACAGATTAAGTAAACACTTTCAAAATTTACCTTTAAAAAAAAAATTCCTGTCCATTAACTGCTTGTATTTTAACAGATACAATGAGTGACATGCTACCAATGAAGTTGTCAATGAGAAAGAAAAAGGATTTACATGTGTTAACGTCGCGCATTTTGTTATAATTTGTAGCCATTATGTTTATTGAATTTCGAGGGTTCGTTTTATTATGCACCTAAGAGAAACAACTTATGTATGTATAGGTATTTACATTCATAACAGTTTTACAATTTCAATAGGTCGGCGCATGAATAAAGTGATCCGGTCCATAGCAAAGTAAAACTATCATATGGCAACGATACAAAATAAGCATAAAAATAGGGTTTGGATGTGTTGAGAACATGGTCGTTTGTTTTGCGCGAATACGTCTACGTTGACGCGCTCGGACGCCTTCATGTTCATTTTAAGTTCCCAGCACCGCTTCACTCGATCGTATTGACTTTTATGGATATCACTGGATTTATTTTGAGATGCCCTTTCCAACCGTATATGATTTCCGTTTTTCAAAATGGCTTTTTGACGAGTATAGGCTGAAATTGTGTTAAGATTTCTTAATTTTTTACATTAAACGCATACAATTTCACCAAAAGCACGTCACAAAAAGTTTTTATACACGTAATCGATTGATCTTGACCAGAGCTGTCGATTGAAACTCAAACGAGCGTCGTAGTTTCTCTTAGTCAAAAGTTATACTACGCGGAAGTTATGAGACGCAGCGAAACGAACTCAAAATTGCGGCGCCACCCTCCCCCCTCGCCCTCGCGATGTTTCGCAGTCCTCGCTCAACGTAACACATTCTTTAATCCTTTGTCAATCGAGTGGTGTAATTGAATTTTGAATGTAGACGATAGATTCGGAGCTGCAACGCCAAACTCTATCCCCCGATTTTATCGTGGGATTTTCCGGAATACCTCCCACTATGGTCGCTAATTTAAAGACGTATTCACATCAAAACATATCCTAAGTAGGGCTTTGAACAGTGCTAAAGGGCTTATAGCCTTAGCAGTGTTACCGTACGCGTATAGTTGTTCACGGTAAAATTAGCACTTTTGAAAGCCCTGCTTAAGATCTACTTGTATACACGTTGTGTATTCTTCCACCTTATTTAAAATTAACATTGTCATGAGCCTCATCCCTTTATTCATGCGTCGGTAAAATGAAACTGTGTAATTATTAAGAAAGTAAATAATTTTAAGTTATCACAAATGGTTACCTAACACTTTTTATTCGACTTTAAGATATGGAACTACTTTCCATCCATCGTTACCAAGTTTACTGGGCGAATGTCACTCAGAGCGCCCATTAAAATATATGCATGCAGGTAGGGGCAGTGACTTTTTTCTAAGGTTAATTTCTTAAGTGCTCACTTTATCGTGGACAGCCTTTAGCTGTAGTGTTGTTTACTGCCTGAAGCTCAAATTGCGTTGCAAAGAGGCCGTCAAGGTGCGGTGACCAAATATTCTTGTCTCCTACCTCTACGAACCGGGGTTTGTTTCCCGGCGAGGTTGAAATCGTGAAATTCACATGCTTGAAACGTGGCTGACATAGATGGTGGCGGGTAGGTTCTGAACGTCGTACTCTCCTTATCTTCAGCTCTGCATTTAGTCGCTGCTTCACATCCACCCCGTCGGTGCTGAGGACCACAGCTTTTAAGCACCGCCCTGATCCCAATCACGAGTTATTCTCGCTGTGTTTCAGCGTGTTTGACAAGCAAGGTATCTACGAAACTACCAAACGTACACTGTAAAATATCTCTGGTAAATGTCTCAGACTGCAATTGAAGTTTTAACCTCTACAATCTATAGCAATATCACCACACATCAGGCTGCAAATGTAAGAATTTTCAACGTCGCTATTATACGGAGCTCGGAACATCCTTATGGTTCTGAGTCTTTCCCGAGAAAACGTAGATACGCCGCCATGGATGAATGAGAAAACAAATTACTATTCGTGCTTCTCACTATACGTATATGTTATTCGCAATTGCCGAATTCACCCATTGCCCGAAATGTTTACCAACAACGTGACGTGGGTAGTGATGAAATTCCACAAAACGTTCTGTGCAATTATTTCTGCCACAATAAACTACCCACAACGCGATGTGAGTATCCTGGTTGTACCCACAAAGCATTATGCTGGCTGTAGTTTCCTAAACGAAGTGAATGTTTAAACTAATGTAGGCGAACCTAACCCAACTTAACCTAACCTAACGTAACATAACTTAACTTAAACTAAACGTGATACAACAGCCCTTTATGTCTGGAGTAAACACAGTATTAATATATTATGGCACCTCCAGTGAGTGTAATACTGTACTTCATATATATATATATATATATTAATTTAATATATGGAGAGTGGCTGAATTTCTTAATACTGCTATCGAGGGGAAATAAGCATGTGTACTGCCACGTGATATTAGTCGGTAAAGGGCGCCAGCTTAAATTAAGCAAGATTAAATAACTGAAATAATGTTTAAGATTGTATTTCATTGACCAACGTGACGTGTGCATGAGCCTCTACCTGAGCATATATGTGGTCAATTTCATAGCTCATGCACCTCCCTCCCGCATCGGATTCATTCATCAGTTTGTTGGCTATATTTATAAATTTTTGGCGTGGGATATTAGTAGTCTGTTCATGCAGCTCAGTAAAATGTCCGCTCGAAGCCAGGCGGACTCCGACTCCAAACGTTCTCTGCGTACCCAACTCACCTTGTTACACACAACGACAAATCGCAGTTTGCCAGCCAGTTGAAAAACTATTCTGACATGCAAAGACTCTTAAACCCACTTTGCGTTCTTTCGGATTCAGTTTACGTATGTTAGGAGAGGATCCAAGCCAAGAAATCATGTAGAGGCGAGAATACGAAAACACGTCAGACACAATGTCATTTCCAGCAATTATACTTTTATTCAATAAAAATATTCAGATATGTGCAAACTTAAAAATCAATGCGGGAATATGAAACAACCAAACAACCCTGGATGGCAATGACAATATTAAAGAAAATTCATTTAGAACATACGTGCTGCTAGAGAGTAGCCGGGCGTAACGGTCGTTAGAATATATGAAAGTCTGACGTAAAACACTTACACTGTAAAAATCCTCTCTTAAGTGAAAAAATTTCTCAGTTCAAAAATTTTATAAACTTATGCCTCTGGCGTAGCTGCTGCCGTTAAAAACACTAAAACTCTCACTCGGGTTCCTTGTGGTTAATAAATATGTTCTGGATTAAGCTACGGACACCTAACCAACATGGCGTCAGGTTGAAACGTCTAGAACAAGCGTCATCTTGCCGGTACTAGATACTTAGCAAAATTGAATACTGTATTTCTTACGTTACGGTAGAGTTGATCTCGAAGAAGAATACCATTTACTTTGGAGAAAACAGGACAGGATCAAATCTTGTAGGCTCAGGATGCAACAATAAGAAGTGTAGGAGTTCTGTGTTATTTGGCTCACAGCTCACGAACGTAGCGACGTCTAACTACCTGACTATCTAGTAAACAACTGCTTAATACTAAAACGTAGGAGCTCTTTCACACTCTACTCGACGTTAATACACAAATAAAAACTTAAAGCGAGCTGCTATAACTTAACAACCTAAAATCTAACTTAAATATCCTAAGCCTAGTCCAACTTCTGGACGGGCGTACTGTTCTAAGGTCTCGACGCTTTGGAAGATGGCGGCAGAGAGAGCGAGATTCTAACCGAAATGGACCTGCCTACCCTATAATGGACTCTCCCGCCAATAGAGGTGCAGGGTGTAAACCTGCTGACCAATCGAATGGTTCGCTACGTAAATATAAACTGACTCACTCCAAAACGGCCCAAATCCCTAATCCATAGAATTTAAGGTATCGTTGAAATGTAATAAGAAATACAAAAATATCCCTGAAACATTAACAATCAGTAGAGACTGTGAAAAAGTAGTTAATATTAAATATTAATTAAAAAAACAAAAAAATAAATAAAAATAGCTAACTAAATGCATTTACACATGGATATTGCCATTAGTACATCAAATTATTCATAATCATAACCATGTGAAAATAAACAAAAAAGTAAATAAATAATATATGTCACCACATACAAAAAATTACAAGTGTTGGATATAAGCAAATTTAAACGTGTGAAAAGTACATAAATCATGTTAACAAGATGCATAAATAATGA
Source organism: Dryococelus australis (assembly GCA_029891345.1). Taxonomy (NCBI): domain Eukaryota; kingdom Metazoa; phylum Arthropoda; class Insecta; order Phasmatodea; family Phasmatidae; genus Dryococelus; species Dryococelus australis. Next base: position 356,189,970 of record CM056993.1, on the reverse strand, counting down.
AAAATGTGGACGTTACAGTGATAAACGAGTAGGGTGTACAACCAGAATGCTCCATCATGTCGTGGGTAGTTTTTAGTGGCCACAAAGAGAAAAACAACATTGTTTCTGCTACTGAGCAAAATGCAGTCGCCACAACGTGTAGTTGGTGGTTTCAAATGTTCAGTGGCCGCAATAATTACACAGAACGCGCTGTGGAAGTTTATCACTACCCACACCGCGTTGTTGGTAAAATTTTCGAATAATGGACAAATTCAGCAATTGCAAGTAACATATACTCCGATATGGTACATTTGGGGATAATTTCTTACGATGTATTTTTGATACAGCAAAGAGGACATGTACTTCCGGTGCCCTAAGAATGCGACTTTCAAGGCACATATCGTATTAAACCTACATCTATGATGACCCCTAAAGTATGATCATATCAAAATAATGTACCGGGGATATACTAACCAGATGCATGTAAAACTTGATAAGCGGCTGCAATGAGCTTCGCCAGAGACTTCCCAACAATAATGAAGTATTGGTATAGCCATGAGTCTTACAGCGGCCCTAGCGGCCAACTCTAGAACCAACAAAGTGGCCAAACGAGAGCGACACCAACGCATTTTAGCTGCCAGCTCCATTAACAAATATGGTGGCCGAACGACTGGCGCACCCACTAGCAACAGCCGATTTAAACAAAAGACCAGTGGAAACAAGATGGCAGAGAAGATAGTGGATGACAGAAACAAGATGGTGGAAGGAAATAAGATGGCGACAGGAAACAATATGGCGACCAGGGAACAAGATGACGGCCGGAAACAAGTTAGCCGACAAAGGTCAAGGTCACTGCCGTAGAAGACAGGTCTGGACACTAACTTGAAAAGTTGATGCCCTTATTGACGCATTTAGTTCATGAACCCAGCTGCAGAGCACTGCTACAGAAGTAGTGCTGTTTTACATGGCTAGCATCGGGAGGGGAATTGCAATTTTTTCTTAAAATGGGAAAATGACAATCATCTCTCTGGGGTGTTATCCCTATACCAGCAATGCTAGGCCTAACGACACTAGTATGCTTACAGCGATCTGTGGCTACTGAATGAATTAAATCAGTCAATAAGGGGGTCGATTCGCTAACATTGTTATATAGGCGAGTGTCCAGACATGTATTCTACGGCCGTAGTCAAGGTCAAGGAAACAAGATGGTGTAATCCAAGATGGCGGCCAAGCCACGGAGCCACAGCCCCCAACCCTTGTCCTCGGTTCGGCTATACATATCTACTAGAACTAAATATTAAATAAATAATACGAACAGCTTGTAAGATAAAACAATAGGTTGTTGGATAATATATCACTATAAGAAAATCTGCAACTATTACAGAACTTTTCGCTACCGTTTTGCACGGAAACAACTGTGTTCGCTTTCATTTCTCATTAAATATTTTTATGACAGGGAAACAGTATTTTTTTTTAAATAAAAGATACGGATCAGTGAATCAAAATCAATGTCAACTGTCGCGCTGTACTAGAAGCCCTTTTCAGAAAAAATTAAATATCCAGTAGTTTTACATCTATTTAGATTTTTGTGTGGACAGTGTGCTAACCATGTGCAGGCATTGCACTTGGCCTACAATACGTTTGTATGCGATTTCTTGAAAAAAAAAAAAAAAAAAAGTAGGGGTGCAGGAAAATAATACATAGAAAACTTTTATTATTCTGACGTCATGGAAAACCAGTTATACCACTGTGTTAGAAAATTCTAATAATTATCATGAAACCATTTTTTAACAGCGATATATTCTTTAGTGATTGTACTGGTAGCACTGGGCAATTTTAGAAAAACTTTCCTATGGACGAACTCCCGGAAATAAATACGTGCTGAGTTATGAATCATGTTAAAGCGTTGAATAATCACTAAAAAATTATTCCTTATTATATATCATCATGCATGGTCTCCATAAACTGATGTTACTCCATCTTCTTTTTTACAAACTTTTATTTAACTTGACTTAGGTGTCTGCCCGGCGCTTACCGTTTGCTTTGTCTAACACTTTACGCGAAAGCGGCGAAGAAGATGGGAAAGGGCCTAGGGTAGATCGAAAGTACCCCTTGGGGAAAGGGGCGAGTTAGGGTAGCCAACAACCGTTAACGACATTTTTTTGGGGGGGGGGGGAGGGGGTGTGTGCCCGATAATTAAGGTTCGTGTTTACGCGAAAACGGTGAGGAGGGAGTTAAGCACGACATGTGCTTACTACGATTACGCAAATGATGTATACATTCTATATTGTGAAAAGTTAAGATTATTACTTAAGATATGCGCTTACTACATTTGCGCAAATGAGTTGTACGTTCTATATTGCGAATAGTTAACAGCCTTACGCATTATATGTGCTTACTACGATTACGATAATGAGTTATACGTTCTATACTGCTCCAAGCTTTTGTATACAATAAAATAAGCGAATTGTAATAATTGCATCCCAGAAAGGATAATGGCTAACTGAACAAAGATCTTCAAACACTACAACACTTGACTCTGTCATGACTTTATTTCATTAAAATAATCATTGTTACTACCCCTACTTCAAAATAACATCCATGTCGCGGTAGCATATTCCGGATTTAAAGGACGGATTATTAATCGTCATGTCAAAATTAACAAAAAATTGTCACCTTGTGTAAATACTCTAAATCTCAACTTTTCCAGTAATTCTCTTTTTACTTACAAATAACATTAATATAAACATAATTTGTAGTAAAGTTTATTACGGCTGTTCAACCACGTCATACAAGTTCTACAGATTCTGTAACTACTTTAATTAATTTTCTATTTTTAGGGCATTAATAAATAAAAGTTTTGTTTTAAAGGGTTTTTTACAGTTAGTTTATTTTACTACGGGAAGACTTAAAATGCTTTGTAATACTTATCGGCAACGCGCATATGGGGGCGCGTGAGTATAATAACATTTCATCAAATATGAGAGCAGCGAGGTGTGTTAGCAAGGGTACGTGAATCTGATACGCGTGGCTTAAATATTTAAGAAAATTCTCGATAACACACACCACGTCCTGCAATGACTACTTATCAGGCAGGTGTCATATATTATGGAATATTCAGGGTAAAGTGAGCACTTTTTAAAGAGCTCCAAGCAGGCATCATGATAAAAAATGTATGTTTTGTTGTGGCTTCAGCCGTTAACTTCCGTGCACTATAAAATATATGTTCAGTGTTTATCAGTCACATTGGACATTTTTATATTGACAATTGCCGAAAATATACAAATTAGCTGAAAGGAACTTTAAAGCACGGCCTTAAAAATGGTAGATTTTTCCGCCAACAGTCTTTGAAACTTGGCCCACATCTCAACATGCTTTTGTTCCCAGACGTGTTCACGTGAGAGTGTTTCTTTCAGGTATTGATTCTTACTATTTGCTATGTATATATGCGACTTCTTTTTTTTTACATCTTGTGCACTTCCTGTTGTTTTGATCTTAAACTTAGCGGTTCAACACCAACCTCGAAAGTGTATTCCGCTCCTAAGAATAATTTTATAACATAAGTTACTGCGTTAGTTTTATCCTATTTTTTTTTATTATGGTCGTTGTAAAACCGGTTGTCGGTGTTATGTACTGTTTTTAAATCTCCGTACCTCGCTCATATATCAGTGATTTCCCTATAGTGAAACTTTCAGTATATTTACTACGGCTAAACAGCAAATGAGAAAAACTAAAATATTCCATATCAAATAAACGACTCATCGGGAAAAGCTAAATCGAGTACTAAAACGTTTTCTGCTCGCAAGTGAATAAATTTTCAAGTAAATGATGGTTGAAAGACTGACAGTTAGTTTGGCAGCGAATAAGGAAATGGAGTGCTTTAGTTTACATCTTAATAAGAGTGAAACATTTTGCATAGTAGCCGATAAAGGTGTTTTATTTCCAGTTTTATTCATACCATATTAATAATTTATATAGAAATAAGAATCATTTATAAGAAGAAAAGTTTCAATGTTTTGCTTGCTGGACTAGATACATGGTAAAGTTGAATTGTAAACGTGGCAGAAGAATACACAATAAATTGGAAGAAGAAACTAACAGTATGTTCAAAGGTGGCCAGTAACCCAGGAAACATGCTGTGTGCGATGAAATTTGCCACCCAGTTTTAAGTATACGACTTTAGGAATTATCTGCTGATATTTTTTTTGATGCCGTTGTGCACTTCTGTTTTGCGTGGGGATGTTCCAACTTCTCCGTTTACTTGGTGTTATTTGGTGACCGACATGCATACCATGAGTAGTGAATAAAGGGACGGTACTGTTAACGAGAACTAAGGAACCAATGATATGAGATGTCCCTATTCAGCACCAGAACCCTCCAATCATTTGTAAATGTTTACTGCAGGTTAGCCAAAACATCACGCATGCATCAAGGTTTGCGTTTCCAAGAGATCGATTCCGCATCGCCACTATGCAGAGTACAAGAGGGAATGGAGTGATGGTGTTTCGGCGGCTGTTAACGTCGAGGTCTTGAGAGCCGATGAAGGTGAAGCGGGGCAAAACGAGAGATACTCGAGGAAAACACTCTGACCAGCGGTATCGTCTGGCACGATTCCCACATGTGAAAAACCGGTAGCGACCTCGCGGTGATCGAGCCCAGTTTACCTTGGTGGGAGGTGAGCGCTCTAGCCACTGTGCCACTGCGGCCCCTACAAGATTTATTCACCAAGACGTGCCTTGTGATTGAGGCGCATATCTGCTAGATCCTTGGATGTTTAGTCTACCATCTGTTTGGCACTTAGAGTCGTGATTTGCATGTTATCTGTGTTCCGTCACATTCGCAAAGGCTTACACCAATAAAGCGCCTGAGATGCGATGTTGACAATACGGCTGTCAACAAGACGACATAAATAGTAATCCATAATAAAACATCGATTAAGGCTTCTTTGGAGATGATACCGTGAAAAGCCTTAAACTTCTTTCCAGTGCGAACAAAATGTTTTCATTAACAAAGCAAAAATAAACTTTTCGTCTAATAGCTGTGATGTTTCACAACGACTGTGCTAAACGCTTATGGTTAACGTGTAAGTACTCGTATATCTGAGCGACATCTTCACCCTAATTGCGGGTAAAAGTTTCACACAGATGGACCCTCCCTGTAACTGGCACGTGGTTCATTACGAGAGGATAAACTCATTCACATGGCAACATAACCCAAACCTGTAGCTGTGTAAACTAGAGCAAAGTTACCTTTTACGGAATATGTTAGCAACTGGCAAGCTGCAGGCAAGTGTAAAAAATGTTGTTGGACCGAGCATGGAAAACACAATTTTAAAGGCTGATCACGATAAAGTGAGCACTTTTGAAATCAACCTTAGAAAAAAGTCACTGCCCCTGCCTGCATATACTTCAACGGGCATACTGAGAGACATGCTTCCGGTAAAGTGGGTAACGACAGATGGAAAGTAGTTCCATATCTTAACGTCGAATAAAAAGTTTTAGGTAACCATTTGTGATAATTTAAATGATTTATCTCGCTTTTTGTTTTTTTTTAATGCATCAATGTATAAAATTAGCAGATTTATAAAATGCTTACTTTTCTAATAATTTCACAGTTTCACTTGACCGACGCGTGGCTAAAGTGATGAGGCACATGGCAATGCAAATTTCACATAAGGCGGAAGAATACACAACGTGCATACAAGTGGATCTTAAGCAGGGCTTTAAAAAGTGATCATTTTACCGTGAACAGCGTATAACGGCATACAGCATGTTTGTCTTATGTAAAGCAAAATATTGCAACACATAAAATGTAAACAACGTAAACTGAACGAGCATTAGATTTAATGTGGTGTCTGATACATGTTGCTTTATTACATGCTATCGTAAACGTATCCATTTTTTGTAGTAGTTGTATTAAGTTTTTTGAGTTAAAAAGTAATTTGATCATTCAGTTACACTCATTGCTGTAAAAACTAGTCTAGTAAAATTTAATTTCTGTACCAAACATAATTTTAATAAAGTTGCAGCAGGCAAAAAGTGATTACACTATCACTGAATCAGGACACTGTTCTACCAACCTGTGACACAGAATAAGAGTGCATGTAGGTAATGTCTCGTCGGACTGCCTTGTACCTGAATAAGTGGGTCAATACCAGGGGGCGTGGAATCAAACTGACGCAATTTGTTATTACGTGGCGTATTTGCCCACACTTGTTCCAAACCATGTTTTGAATCACAACACTTCGACTCGGAAGAAGCTGGTGTCCCATCTGGTCTCAGGAATTTACGATGGGCGACATATCAGCGAGCGGGCAGGTCACGGAAATGTTGAAAGAAGACATAAACCTCTTTTTGTAATGATAATGAAAGTAAACTATAAAAAAAAAACAGAATACTGGGATAACAATTTTTATGTATTTGGTACACAAGTCTTATAACCAAACACGTACAATATATTTAAAATTCCAGTGAGTCATTTTTATCGTTTAGTTCTATTTTTTCGCATTTTTATATTAATGAAATCTGTGTTTTATCTCTACGGTAAATTTTTTGTAGGTAGCATATAGCAGTTAATCAAGAAAGCTGTAGGAGTCTTTCAGGACATTCTTTAAAAGAGAACCAAATCAATTTAACAGTATGGTTGAAACTGATGGAGCAGTATTTCCAATAGAGATTCAGCTGGGAGGACAAAATTGGTACTACAATGGAGCCCAAGAGAGACTCAATCAAAGACTAAGAGGAACAACTTCAGACCGATGAAACAAGCATGTGCGAAGGACTAAAGAATTCAGATGGTAGAAAATCGCCTGCAAGTTGTTACCTGTAAATAACTGAAGGGTAGATACTTATCGGATCTCATAGTTTTAAGAAGACAGGTCAGTAATTACTGAACTACCTCTAATAATAATGAAAGCTGAAATAATTATGGCTCGATGGAGCCGGTTGCTTCAAAACACCGTTGAGTTAAAATAATAACAAAGATTTCAATTAAAAGAAATTGTGATACTAGGTTACAGTAATGGCGAAACAGTTACAGAAGCCTTGCCTTAATTAATGGTTCATTCACATTAAACCGATTAATTCTCAACATACGTGTGAAAATCGTTCTAAATGAGTGCTTTACTTTTAGAGAGTACACATTGTATGATAGTGATATCAGGCAAGGAACGTAGTACTTTTAATCTGTTTTCGGAAGCTGTACGTCATAACCATCAGCAGATATTGGGAATGCCAGTCACGTATGGATTATACATAGCAAATATATCACAGAGCTTAATTTTATCTCCGACAAGACGCTGGTAGCAAGTAGTATAGTTTGGTAAGTCCTGAAACAGAGCATCAGGGGTCGGTGCTGTAGTGCCATATACTGCCATTTTGGATTACATAATCGCTGCCATTTTGTTTACGTCCCATTTGGTATTACATGGTCATTTTGGTTTACATCATCGCCACCATCTTGTTTCAACCACCATATTGTATTATATCATTTCTGCAATCTAGGATTACATTATCGCTGCCATCTTGTTTCCTAATTTTCAATTTTGTTTCACCTCATACTCCGTCATTCCACCTTAGTCATCTTATATTTATCTGGTCCCCTCGAACTGCCATGATGGATTTCATTTTTTAGTCGCTTTCATTTCACCTCATACTCTGTCATTCCTTTTCACCAGATTCACAATTCTTTCATGACCTATTATTTCACCTTAGTCATGTACTATTTGCCTGGTCCCCTCGAACTGCAATCTTGAATTTTATTTCTTAGTCACCTTTGTTCGACATCATGCTCTATCATTCCATTTTGATGTCATCCATCTTGTATTTAATTTTTAGTCACATTCATTTCATCTCATGCTCTGTCATTCCTCTTTACCTTATTCACCTTTCTTTTGTGCTCTATCATTCCACCTTGATGTATGCCATCTTGGATTTCTTTTTTTTAGTCACCTCCATCTCACCTAATTCTCTTTAATTCCTTTTCACTTTAGTCACATTCATTCGACCTCATGCTCTATCATCCCACCTTGTTTCTCAATTACTCATTCTGTTCCCTGCTCGATGCCTATATCACCATCTATTAATTTATGGAACTGTACAGGTATTACAGCATACTCTATCATTCCATGCCTGCCATATTTGATTGAATTTTCTCCTACTTGGTCATTCCATGCCCGCCATTTTTTTTTCATTTTTTCATGTTTTGTCATTCCATTCCCTCTTTCTCATGAGCTGTCATTCCATTCCCACTATTTTAACACTATGCTCTGTCATCCCATACAAATTTAATCACCTGCTGATTTCCCTCAAACTACCATCTTGGATTACAGCATTCCATTCCACTCATCAAACAAACCATCACATAACCCAAACTCACCGCAGGACTTAACCACTCGTGTAGAACTTATATGTATCACCACATTTTTGCACTTAACTAGGAACTCATTCATTGCGTGTTTTGTGTATATCATGTAAAAGACTGTTGAATCTAATGCCATTTTAGAAAAAGAGTTATGGTAGGTTTTTACAATTAGAAAAAAATCCTTTTTTTTTATAATATGTATACAGGCATTTGCAAGTTCAAGATAAAAGAATCCTTATAGACTCTTTACTTGAGATCATTCTATAATCTGCTTGTATACAGTTCAAGACAGTCTATGCTAGCAAGTATCCAACCAGAATCTTTGGTCAAATATTTTTTCCCTGCACAACAAAGTCCTTCTTTCAAGGGCTCTACAGCCTCTGGAATGCTATCAAGATTGAACAATGCTTCATTCGCAGTCATAAATGCTCATCGACTGATGGTTTCATCCAAAGTTGTAGGTTTTTCATGGGTACACTCCAGCCAAACATATTTTATGGGACCTTCAACTTATTCTCTTAGTTAATTTTATTATCCTTTACTGAATGTGGTCAAGATGTGCGCATATGCCTTTCATACCAACAAAGTTATTTTCAATCACACAATATTTTAAAATACCCTTGAATATTTATTGTGTCAAGTAGAACCCATTCGATGCGGTTTCACCAACTGATAGCGCAGGCCAGTTCTAAGCAGCTGAAACTCTTCCTTTACAATTCTTTTTATGTCTTTTCAGCTATTGCCACATTTGAACAAATGCTTGCACTTTATGCATCGCTGCATAGCACAGGCAGATCCCTTCACACAAGTAAGTATTTCATGTCTCTTGCACCTTGGCTGTAGGCAAATATCTTATCTTGTCACAGTAACAGCAACAGAGCCTTGAAAAAGTCATTAATTGCAGTACTGTTGTAGTTGTACCATTCGAAGAAGTCGATGGTGCTATCAGTTTCATGCCTGAAGAAGTCGATGATGATGCTGCTGCTTGTGTTCCATCAGAAAAACTCAATGGTGCTGGGCGAACTTCAGACATTGATGGACTGACAACCTTTGTCTCCATAATATATTCCCCTTGCTTTCACAAGCTGAGGTGAAGTGTCTTTCACGACTTTCACTGCCAAAACTAAGCTTCCTAACTGGAACCCAGCTGTTTATGTACCCTCACACAGGTACCATACTAGCCACTGTAACTCATGCATGCCATCTGTTCTACCAACTAACACCAGACGAAATATACTCACCATCCATACCACTTACTATGACTCAAGCATACCTCAACCATTTAATCCACACCGATCTTACTAAAAGTTTACTTGCTTCTCACTAGTCCCCGTACCACCATACCAATCATGCCATCCATTTTAACCCAAGTCATACGAGACCAACACCCAATCTTCTACAACAAAAGAAAAACTCAGCCATGCTAATCAACCATACCACCCAACTCACCAACCACATTGTCCTTCATAACTCAACTGTACCAAGCTACTATACAGCTGAGGCCAGCCTGTAACCTAAAAACCATTCCATTTGTTCTACCAACCGACTCTATACATACTTACCAACCATACTACCCACCATAACTAAAGCATATTTCAACAATTCATCCACACATACCACGCAAACATAAAAGCCATGCAATACATACCCATTTAAAAACACCATGATACAATCAACTTCTCTCCATACCACCCACCCTACCGACTAACACCAGCCAAATACACTACTCACCTATACCAAAAACATTATGCCTTAGCATTACAGGACTCAACAACACAGATACTGTCCATGCCATAGCATGTATTGTTTACATACATACACCGACAATAACCAGACAGATATACTGGAAACCATACCATGTACATACCATATCTTATAACCCAAAAAAACTCAAATCAACTATACCACCTAACACACCAATCATACTATTCACCATAGCTTGAGAACTATATGGTTGAGACCAGACCATAATCTAAGACCCATTCGATATGCTCTACCAACCATCACCACATGTAATCACCACCCATACCATTCACTATAACTCAAGCATGCCTCAACCTTTCAGTTCACACAGACCTCACCAAAAATATACTTACTGCTCATACTTTTTACTCTACCGACCGACACCAGAAAAATATACTTCGCAATGTACTACCCAACATACCATAGAGTCCACACCAACTATAACATGCAAAAATGCATAACTCTAACATGTCTGCCATAGCATTATCACCAGCACACACATGCCAAATATTCGAGATACAATACCAACCCAAAAGTAACAATCAACAAACCAGACAAATTAATCAGTTGACTATGCCAACTCTCTTTTTAGTACCCATAACTATGTCGAACACCATACCTCCAGCATATCAAACAAAAATACAAATAACCCTACTGACCAACAGTACTGCACCAACCACAACCCAGCATACATCAGTCAGATCACCCACACATGCATCTTTATAAGCAGTAAAGCATACTGCACCAACAACCCATTTAATACTGCTCATACCAACTGACAGACAATACTAACAATATACTATACTACAATATACTACAATATACCTTTCCAAACATATCAATATCAACAAACCAGTCAATTATAACAGCCATAGTTGCCATTAATCACACCACCCAAAACATAGTAGGTGACATTCCTCCAGCATACTAAACAACTATATCAACCAAGATACCATTCAGTTATACCGACCATCCATACTAATAACTTCACTGACAAAACCTACCATATACAATACCCCAGCATATTAAATAATTATATCTACATCACCAGAGATGGTGAGTAAATTCAGATCATCATAAACACTAGCTTACCAACATGCCACCTTTATGTATCTAGCAACCACAGCAATCACCATACAATATAACCATATCAACCAAATACATCACAAAACCATGATTACACCAATACCAAGAAGACAATTAAACCCAAACCAAATGTATCATCTCCTCAAAACCAAGCATACCTTAATCCTGCTATTAAAAATACAGGCCATATCAAACACCAACCTCAGAAATACTGATCATCAAAACAGTCAAATATATTGACTACCATATCGACTGCCATTTCATCTGACACCAGTATTATAAACAAGTCATACCATCACTCCAGTCAGCCAAATATTCCAAAAATAAATTCTAACCATGCTATCATAAAGCCCATATCATAAATCATCTACGACACCCGCGCAGACTTAATTCCGAAATACCATACCACCATATACCATCCAATCATACTAACAAACCATATTAATCAAGGATTCTGCCCCTATCTTACAAACTAACCATACAGTTAAATAATTCTAGCCACACAATCGAATCTACACAGTCGTCATACCACCAAACCAACCGAGCATCTGATTAGGTCATAACATAACAGATATGTCTACCACACAATCAAACTAGTTGAATATCAACCATACAGTCAGACAGAAAGTATTTTCAAAAATATCCTAAATAACCCTATCATCGAACCAACCTTACTACCAAAACACTGCAACATGTCTACCCATACAAAAATACTGTTGAATGCAACCTTGCTTCTCACATGATACATTATCCTTACTACTATAATAAATGCGAAGGTGTGTTTGTGTGTTTGTTTGTTTGTCCTTTCACGTCAAAACGGAGTAACGGATCGACGTGATTTTTTGCACAAATATAGTTGGAGGGCCGGAGAGTGACATAGGCTATTTTTTATCCCAGCAAAATATCTTAAACAGTTCCAAAAAAAATGATGATCAGGGATGTACATAGGTATTGGATTAAACTTTTCTTAGGATTACTGCATAACAAAGCATTAAAAAAAAAAAGGTTCCATTTTTTCTCCTTTCTCTTTTGTCTATGGGCTGTCTTCAATTCCTTCCCAAGAGCCACAGTAGCGACGTGGGTAGAGAACCCGATAGTGGGGTCGTAGTAGCGAAGAGGGCAGAGAACCCAATAGTGGGACCGCAGTAGCCAAGTAGGTAGAGCAGCCGATAGCGAGGCCGCAGTAGCCCAGTCACCAGAGCACCCATTAAGCGGGCCGCGGGTGGAGACGCGTGTAAAAGTTAGTTGAAAATAAACTCAGAATGCGGCCTAACTTTATTTGGAGGCATGACTTTATCGTTGTTGCTGCATGGTAAAAATCCAATGTTATAGACAGCTTGTAGTATGTGTGCCAGGCATTGGTACTTTGGTTGCTCTAAGGATTTCGAGTATAAGTACACATTCTGGAAACATATACCATTTGGTTCCTCCAACAATCTTAACATCACACTCGTTTTTCCACAATTTGAAGGTCCTCCAATAATACAACGAATGATGTTTAGCAGCTAGGGGCCATGTCATGATTCGCGAGCTATATTGGCCTCTCCCTGCGTAACTCGCATAGGAAGCCGATGAAGAAAGCTCCATAGGAAGCTGGATGAACTGAATATAGTTTTATTCTGCTTGTTGTACATCATGCATTGAGTACAGGGCATGGTGTGGTAGTGGGTGTAATTGTGGTTGTGGATGTGGATGTGATTCTGGATGTGGTTGTGAATTTGGATGCAGTTGTGTATGTTTATGTGTATGTGGATGTGGACGTGGTTGTGAATTTGGATGCAGTTGTGTATGTGTATGTGGATGTGGATGCAGTTGTGGATGTGGATGCAGATGCAGTTGTGGATGTGATGTGGATGTGGTTGTGGGTGTGTTTGTGGATGTGGATGCAGTTGTGGATGTGGATGTGGTTGTGGGTGTTTTTGTGGATGTGGATGCGGTTGTGGATGCAGTTGTGATTTTGGTTGTGGTTGTAGTTGCACAGAACCAATGCTGCATATTTTTTAATGCCTCTTAATAATATCACTCCAGGTAACCTGTCAGCATAAAGGTTATTCATAATCTTAACTGTAGATTTTTTCTTCAGTAATATCATAACTTTTCAACAATATAAGAAATATCGCAAAATTGAAAATTATGTATTGAGTTTCTGCAACTTGCCAAGAAAATTTTTCATTTTGCTAGAATATGTTTCTTGCCCCCGCCGATATATTTTTAAATTATAATATCCGACCAGCATTCCCACCAACTATAATTAATACCATATCAAACAACTATATACTTCGAACGTGTAACTACCCAACGAAAAATGTTTTAACTATCTCATAATATTTTACCTATTTTAGTCACTACCAAAAACATGCCAATCAGCAATTCCTATGGATTGTTCCGACCAAAATATTCTATCGTGTGTTACTCCGACTACATGAAAAGATCATAACATCAGTCACTATCTACATCAGACTATATCAGTTATACTAAACAGTTCCCTTCATATCAGCCATGCCAACATACAGCTATTCCTATGAAATATTCCAGCGAATTATTCTGACAAACCATTTCATCATGTCACACTGGTAACACAAGCAAATAATACCATCACGCTATTCAGAATATCCTCATCGACGAACCAACCATACCGAAATATCAAATCAATAAATCATGCTATCAGACTAGCAAATCAAATGATTCAGCCAAAACATTCCAACCATCAATACTTGCAGACCTTATCACACCACACAGCCCATTTGAACAGATAATAATATATATTAGCAAAGAGCATACCAATCAGACAATACCAGCAAAGCAACCAACCATACAGAGAAGCCCTACCAGATATCGAGCTAAAATATTACAACCATCAATACTTGCAGACCTTATCACACCACACAGCCCATTTGAACAGATAATAATATATATTTGCAAAGAGCCTACCAATCAGACAATACCAGAAAAGCAACCAACCATACAGAGAAGCCCTACCAGATATCGAGCTAAAATATTACAACCATCAATACTTGCAGACCTTATCACACCACACAGCCCATATGAACAGATAATAATATATATTTGCAAAGAGCCTACCAATCAGACAATACCAGCAAAGCAACCAACCATACAGAGAAGCCCTACCAGATATCGAGCTAAAATTTTACAACCAATCAGTACGACGAACAGTACTGACAGGCCAAACTGTCAGAACATTCCAATTATCCATTACTACGAAAATATTCAAAACCAAATTTTTATCAAACGTATTACCATGCCATACTGGTCGCATAGGTAGAGCATACAGAAAAAGACACGACCCTGTCGCGAGACTATTTATACCAACGATACTGATAAACCTACCACCGTCCATATCAACCAAAACATTGCAATCATATCATCCAGACGATACAACACTACCTTTACGTACCTCCCAAAGCATATTAAAATTATTGCTTGTAGTGCATGGCATACCACGCCCATCACCTCTTAGTAGTTCGGAGTTCAGTCCTTACATACTATTAGTTATCACCAAAAATTTCGTCATAAAACAACACTTTTTTTTTCATTTAATGACAGGATAATCGACGACTCTATGTGTATAGTCATATTTTCTGCGCTCTGTTTCATACAATCAGTGGCTTGCTTCGTTTTCAAGCAGGCGCGAACTCACACACCCTGACTACTGTCAAAGTGATTCCTGCCAAGACCGAATAACATTTGAGCTTTCACCGAGAGCATGCAGATGCCTCTAAATACATATTTTGTAGCCAAACACAGGTACCTAGGAACTGGAAAAAAAAACCGTATAATGAATTAAAATTAGTCGCACATTCTTCATGCCTTTAATCGCAGGGTAGGTACTCTTTAAGTATAAAAAAATTATTTTATCCAAGTTCTCATATTTAATTTGTAAATAACATTATAAGTTTAATTGATATCCATTCAATCAGGTATACTAATCACGTATGACCATATTATTAAAGTTCTTATAACTTCGCAGCTTACAAGTATTTGTTCATAGATATAATCGATGTATGTTCGTCATAAAAAAATTAGCTTTGATGGTAAATCAGTAGCACATTTAATTTATTCATATCCATCACCAGTTTTACTCGTTTTTTCTCCTGACAGCTTAATATTAGCAAGGGTTTAAATAGAATCAGTAACACCTAAGAAATTAGTATATTTTAACATTATTTTACCGACTTGACAAACAAAGTACATTAGAAAATTACATTCTCAATTTCTACTTCATCCGACAAAACAATTATGATATTGTCTGTTATGTAGAACAATTCCTGGTGTGAGCATTCAAGCTACTGTTATTCCCATATACCATACTGCAGTTACTACATGGGTATGTCTTGTAAGCGATGCTGAATGGAAAACTTTCTTAATGTCGTCTTACTGAAGGTTTTGGCACAGTAATAACATTGTTTTCCATGTAATTTTGAGCAATTTTGAAGGTTTGTATGCCGTTGTACACGGCATTTTAGATTTAACATTGTCAGTGTTTTTCCCCAATCTTTAGGCATACTTAAATTCATACACTTGTCCTCGCGCACAGTGATGACTCCACAGTTCACTTCACACAGTACCGACTTTGTACAGGGCTAGTTAACAACTGAGCGATTTTCTGTGTTTGCAGTAATTTAAATTATCATCCTGTCACACAAGAACTAGATGCTTGCCCTTTCAGCCAGTCTGATACAGACCACGAAAGAGCAAATATCTCCTGTGACAAGATGAAGCATTTTTTTTCCCAACTCGAAGGAAGTTGTTATATTTCAGTTGATTCGCAACTCTGCCATTAATACGTTGGGCACCGTTTATAAAATTTCCTTCGAATCAGTAGTTCAAGTTCTCAGTTTCTCAATTTTATATTTAACTCGTGCGTATTTCTCAATACATTATATAAATTAGGTATACAATTATTCCTCGATTCTTGTTATTGGGCAAAAATTAAAACGTCTTCTTAAAAAAAGTCTACAATTACTTACATCATCTTCCCAAACACCATAACTTAGTAGGTATTCTTATTCTTAAAACTATTAATTATTCATATTTACAAACTTCTTGCAATAATTTTTTCAAATATATATATAATTTCTTGTATAATTTTTATGTCAACACGCCCATGTTTGGAGGCGGTGAGAATTGTTCTAAAGAAAAAATTATTTACTATTTTTTTTTCTGCCTTACTTATTTTGTCTCCTGTCCTCTGTTATTGGCTGTTGTCTGACCATGATACATCTTTCCACCAATCAGCAATGGCGAGACGAGTGACAACCAGGATAATTTTATTTAGTACTTTTATTTAATATACATTTATTGCTGACTACCCTTTAAAAATAAATGAAAATAACCAACTGAATACTGCCTAGAAACAAATGAAACTTACACGTGGTCTCTATGTAAATAAACTACTAAGATAACTCAAGATTACACTGTTAACTCATTTAATAAAACGTAATTTGGAAATGATATTGAAGAAAGTGAAAACATAAGCAAATACTATGTAATGATACATAATTAAAATATCTATGATCAACGGTAAACATAACCCTGGAGAACTGCAATGTTACAAATTATCATGCCACAATGAGGCTACTGTGGGAAGAGAATGAAGATCTGGATGATTAGTAGTGGTACAAGCTGATTTTATAGACCAATGTGACTCCACAGTGTGGTGCTGAATCTACAGCACCACACTGTGGTTATCTACAGCACCACACTCGTTATACAGCTGAGTTGAAACTTTTTGCTTGTACGCTCCTTGTGAGAAACCCAGCTTGGCGTTTGGCAACGATGCGTCGAGCTGCTCATCACCTCGAGCGGTCTCCTTTCTGACACGTGCGTTACATAACCCACAAAGAAGTCCATCCGCACAGTTTCATAGTTATTCTACCAGCGCGTTATCTTTATTTCTTCGCTGTTTATCGCCACAAGTGTTCCTTTCAATGGCATTACGTTACACAACCGTCACGTAAGCACAGCGTTACGTAAAAGATCTACGAGGCCAGACACTTGCGGTGGGCGTTTGATAGAATAAACGCCCGTCAGAATTATTCTTACTGCGCGGAAGAGTCAACGTTCAAGGAAAATAGTACGGAATGATAGGTTTCATGGAGTAGGCACATTCCCGTCAAGTATAAGATGTGCGCGTTGTTGTGGTTTTTCAAGCCGTCAATTCCCGTCGGCAAGCTGAATGTGCAAACACCTCGGGGAAAAATTGGTTTCCGCAGGTTCCAGTTAATAATTTTTATGAATATAGGAACTTCTGTTAATAAGATACGGAAACACAATCTATCTTATTATCAGAGCCCCAGTGTCAAGATTGAGGTGTGATAATTAATTTATTCTTATTGATACGAGACTGATGAATTACATAATCGTCATACTTAATCCGCTGCAAGATGCTCTTACTAAATCTTTGAGGAACCTTTGTTTATATAGGCAAGTAGGGCGTCGATATTTTCAATTTATCGCAATATTTCATGATTGAAAGAAGCGCCGCTTATTACAGGCAGTCTAAGTTAACTTTTGTTGTTCTGACTTCTTTAAATGACGTGAATGTTCTAATTTCCACAGAATTTGTTTGAGCAGCGACGCACATCCTCATTGCTTTGGCGATGGTCTTGTCGAACTGAGTGTATCTATATTTTGAATACACGGAAACTACTCCGTACTTCGTGATTTCGGACCACAATTACACTATCGACTGTTCACGATAAAGTTAGCACTTTTGATATCAACATTAGCAAATTGTCAGTTCTCCTACCTGCATACATTTCTCGGGCGCACTGAGTGACATGCCCCCCAGTAAAGTTGGTGACGATGGAGGAAAAGTAGTTCCACGTCTTCACGTCAAATAAAAAGTGCTAGGTAACCGTTTGTGATAACTTAAACTATTTCTTTCGCTTCCTGTTATTTTTAATACATCGAAGTGTGAAAATGAGCAGATTTGTAAAATACTTACTGGTATAATAATTCCACAGTTTCAATTGACGGACGCATGAATAAAGTGGCGAGGCCTACGGCAATGTTAATTTTACTTAAGGAAGAAGAATACACAGCGGGCATACAAGTAGATCATAAGCAGTGCTTTCAAAAGTTCTCAGTTTACCGTGAACAGCCTATATCAACTGTTAATTAGTTACTTGCTATCACGCCAGAAGGCGATAATTTGTTGCATGTATGTTATTAGATCACGCTTTCCTGGGAGGTTACAAATGACGTGAATCAACTGAAAAAGTAACATGTATGAAGGATTTTTCGAATTCTAACATGTCCAGAAATAAATCTATTCGTATTTCAATCACTCTTATTAAAGACACGTTTTGATTAAAATCTCTAAATTTACAGAAATTTTAAAAGTGCACTCCAAAAAAGAAACAGGTTAGCCATGATCATTAAAAACTTGTAATCAGAGAAGTACTGAAAGAGAACTCTTACAGCCTACAGAATTTTTCTTAATTGTAGACATTAGAAACGCCACTTCAAATTTGCAAACTACACTCTGAGCTAGATAGATAATTGACACAAGACCCACGTTTAGTGCAGTCGACGTATCGTATTTGGTCGACATATTACAGACTTCGGTCGAAATTACATTCTTGTTTTCACAGTCATACTCAAGAGGCCCGATTACAGATTCGTTTTTGCTCCGTCATTATAACGGTGAGTTTTTGATGAATCTTAAAATGCTGGTTTTGCCATATCTAAGACACCAGACTTTGGCTATCTCAAGCAAGTCTGTGTATTGCAACTTACATAAGATGCAACTAAACATTTACTGTGCGAGTTTTTAATAATTCCAGGAACAAATTTCTCAGTTAACAACGCACGTCCTTGTGTGCATCAGCGTGCAATATTTTTGATTACAGTATTTTAATTTCGTCGCCATGAACAGTGACAACGTTTCTACTTTCATGAGAGAATGTAAATACCTAACAATATTAATGGGTTAAATTATTAAGGGATTTGTAAAATGTATACGCTTTAGTTTCAGAAATCTCTACATCCGTCCGAAGAGTATGGAATGAGAAGTTAGAAAACTAGTTTAACGTCATTTTTATGATGGTCACATAGTTGAAAAATATGCTTGCTAGAGTGCAGAAAAATGATATTTTTTAACTAAAAAATAAGTTGTGTGAACTATGTAAAATATTATGAAAACAAACTTGAGAAATAAGCGCCCATAAAATATTAATGCTTAATGTTTATGCAGCTAAAGTTGCTTTCGTTTACTTCATGTATTTCTTTTGAAGTATGAAATATATGACTTCCAGTTACGTTCTCATCGGAGGACGTTTTTACACAAGAGTTCCGAGGAGAAGACGTGACTGTAGTAATTATTAGTGTTATAGCACCGCGGCTGAAAGTTAAGTGCCTTTTTTAAAGGCCAATTGATAGGTCTAAATGTATCCCCAATAACTACACAAATAAACATTTTTATTTGAGATAACACACAGCGTAAGTCACCCGACCCTCCCTAGCCATGTCTTCAGTAGAGAGGATAGGTCAGGAGGTGTGGCCTTGGGGCGAAGGCGCACACCACAACAGAGCCTGGGTATACTGTAAGCACATTGACCAGCCCCAGTGCAGCCATGGAGGCGCAGGCCTCTCCAACAACTGCGTAGATCATCGCAAATGCTGTCAATGTGCAGAGCGAAACGAAAAAAAAAAGAGCATTAGAAGTCGAGACCCCTCAGGGCAGCGGACAGCCCCCTCAGGGCAGCGGGCAGCCTGCTCAGGGCAGCTGACAGCCCCCTCAGGGCAGCGGACCGCCCCTTCAGGGCAGCGGACAGCCTGCTCAGGGCAGCCAGCTTTCCCTCACAGGGTAGCACACAGTAAAAGAAGGTGCAAATAAAGCCATTTGCAGTCTCTTTGTCAAAAGAACACAAGTATAGTCCCTAAAACGTGAACTGGCTGCGCGCAAAACACTGTCATGGAGTGCTGTCTGTGTGGGGACAGTCAGTATTCACGTGCACACGTGTTCCATCGGGGACTACACGAACGCGGTACGAGTTATAAAAAATTTTTGGCATAATCACAGACTTCTACGCCAGGCGAACGAAATACCAGTTAAACTGGTTGTCTGGCGAGTTGCGGTAGACACACCAGCCGACTTTTTGCAGGAAGAGTTCACCAGGGCCGGAATGCAAGTCATGCGGTTCTGGTTCATTTTAACCAAAATAGGCAATTAATTAACTGACCGACACAGCGTCGTACTACGCCTTGTCAAGCTTTGTGGGGTTCGCGATGAAAGTGGAGGATTTTCAAAACCATTCAGGCTCCTCGCAATGCTCCAGATGCACGCGGTTTAACCACATGGCTGGTGGTTGCAATGCCGCGCCTCAGAGTCGGTACTGCAGTGGCCGACACGTCACCACTAAGTGCGAGATCGTCAACGACCGCACAAAAGTCAAATGCGCGCAGTGCGGAGATAATCACTGCGGCAACTATCGCGGCTCCATGAAATACAGAGTGAGTATAAAAGAATACCCCGACTTTGAAGGTCTATAATATCAAAACCCAATAACCCACAACCTTCGTTTACCAATACAATGAACCGTGGAACCGTGAAGTTTGTTTATCATATCATCATAAATGTTCAATTTGATCACCACGAGCGGCTGGAAAATGAAGTCCCCCGCCGCCTCTTCCAACTGAGGAAACAACCACTATGTGAGTATGTTAAAATAAGGAATTCCTGTAACAGTGGGCTCGTGAAAAAATAAAGAACCGAAAACCATGTCTTCGGGTACAGCGCAAAACACATTCACTTTGGGGAAGCGCTGTCGTGTTCGGTGATTTCATGTGGATGCTCCTGACTCCATATTCGCACGTTGTGCCGGTTCACCTTACCATTTGTAGGAACGTCGCTTTCCCCAAAGTAAACGCATTTTGTGCTGTATCCAAAAATTTTGGTTTTCAGCCCTTCCTTTTTCACGAGCCCACTGTTACAGGAATTCCTTATTTGGACATACTCACAGAGTGGTTGTTTCCTCAGTTAGAAGAGGCGCGGGGGACTTCATTTTCCAGCAGGATGCTGCGCCATCCCATTGGCACCTAGCTGTTCGCGGATACCTGAATGAGATGTTGCCGCACGCTGGATTGGTCGTGGAGCAGCTGGTGACCAGGCTCTTCATCACTGGGCTCCAAGAAGCCTGGATCTTTCCTCATGCACCATTTTTCTATGGGGTACATAAAGGATCAAGTGCTTCTTCCACCATCGCCGGCTAACATTGACGACCTCAAAACGAGAATTGCGGACGTCATCCAAACCGTAACACCGGGCATGCTGGCAAGAGTGTGGAACGAGTTTGAGTATTGCGTGGATGTCGTTCGGGCCGCTCATGACAACATGGTTGTCACATTGAATATTTACGAATATATGGTAAACAAACATCACGCTTCCACGGTTCATTTGATTGGTCAACCAAGGTTGTAGGTTGTTTGGTTTCGGTTCGACATGACATTATAGACATTCAAAGTGGGGGTATTCTTTTATACTCATCTTGTATAAGGCAACAAAATCGAACCGCCTCCCAGTTGACGAGCGGAAATTCTGACAAATGCAGTCAAAGTAAGCCATAAAGGCAAACGCGCTCACAAACGCCTGACAACAAGCTGCGCCTCAATACGCCCCTCAAGAGCGGCAAATGGCGCCTCCACAGCCGCCACGAAATAATTTTGTGCCCTATTGGGCTCAGAGCCAACAACCGCAGCTGGTTAACACAACCGGTACGACTGGCTTCAAAGTGCGACTACTTTTCCAGCACTCGCGAATAATCCTATTCCCTGCGACCCCGCCTTCAAATGGGGTATGAAGTCGCTCCCGATGGGCAAAAAGGCCGGGAAGATAAAAACTCACCGAAGGAGCAGAAAATTCAATACACAGCTCCCGAAGCCCCAGCACAGCGAGCCAAGAGCAGCAGGGAGACTGCACACGCTCCGCCCCCTCAGACCAATCAGGGCGCAGCAGCGGCAGCCAATCAGAGCGAACATGCGCGCCAACAAAACTCGTGCTCTTCGGTCCGAGCTGCCAGTGCATCGCAGGCTCCCATGGAGATCTAAGATACCTGGCCCTAATGCCATCTTGCAAAGTCCAAACTGATATTGGCAGCGACCCACAAGTCAGCCAGCACCCACATCTGACCAACATATTACAGCGTCTATGCAGTCTGATATTAATACTGACAAACAGCGAGATGCAAGTGCACAAAAAAATAACCGGACTATTTCATTCTCGCTTCAGCTGATCAAGGATTTTGGCCATGCTGACAAATCAAAATAATGCAGCTATATTAAATAACTCTGAACAACACATACACTCCATTCTCTTCTGGAATGAGCGAAGCCTTAGCTCAAAAAAGGACGGATTTATATACTATTTGTCTCGTCATAAAAACTAAACTCGCGGAATTAACCAGACACATTTTACACGCTTTTCTGTCCCGGGCTATTCCATATACAGAAAGGACCGGCTTCTGGAGAGAGGAAGGGGCGGGGGAGTGGCAATTTTTGTCAACAGCTATGTCGCACTCAACGAAGTAATGCTTCCAGATTTTTCAACTCTGGGAACTGTATGTGTTGAACTAAAATTAGGCCAGCAACGTACCAAGCTCTTAGCAATTAATGCCCCGCCTGGGCGCTCGCTAACACAGGCTCACCTTGACTTGCTTTATAATAATACAGGCCAAACATTCCTCTCAATAGGCGACAAAAATGCCAAAGATCTTCATTGGAATTCTAGAAATAGAACAGCCAATGGGGTGCTCCTACAAAGGCATCAAGCGACTAAAAATTATAAGGTATGACTCCAGGTGAGCCTACTTTAAACCCACCAAACATAAATAAACATCTTGATATACATGATATTGTTTTAGCTAAACAGTTCACAACTGGGTGTTGAACAAGATCTGACATTGGATCATTACCCAGTTCACATCAATTTTTATATTAATACAGAGAAGCAAATGCCCCGAGAAAAATGTAAAATTAGGCCTACTCTAAAGCAGATTAGAGGGGCTTGGCGGATCATATTACAGAAAACCTGCCCCAAATTAACAACGATTCTCTGCAAACGAATCAGGATGTTGACGAAGCTATAAACGTCTGTACAAGGATGCATCACAGCAACCATATCGTTGTAAGATGAGACACAAAGTGCAATGTAGAAACTTTTTTTTTTTGCACTGAGTCTTAACGAAGCCGTCGTATGAACAACATGTCTTGGAAAAGATACAATCAACCCTCAGGTGTCAAAGTTCAGTTACTCCATGGCACAGTGCTCCTTCACCCGAAAATGTTTTACGTCACTGAAGTAGTGTATATAAGACGTTCCGTTAAAAAAAAAAAATATATATATATTAGTGCTGAACAAATTCATTTTATTAGGTTAAATACAATTACGTATATTATTTTATTTCATTTATATTTGATTGATTTTGAGAGAGATAATTATCTCAGTTATTTACATTAATTTGACTAATTGAGTACCTTCTTAAATTCGCGGTTTTCCGGCCTCGCAGCCTCACAACATACGCTTCAGCCAAGTTGTCAACGCATTTCCAGGCACAAATGTTTTCTTTCAGGATGTGTATCTTAACACGTCATGTATTTTTTTCGTGTCACTGTCGCATACTGCTGCAAGCCTTGTTTTTCTTTTGTCACGCCCTTCAAAGCACAGTAGTTTTTCACCTCGAGTCATCTCTTTTCACGCTGTTACTAGGTGTGAAAGGTATCGAAAGCTGCCATTTCGGTGAGCTCATGCCGTGTAGTGGCAACCACCGAAGCCCAGACGCATGCTTGTTTCGAGCGCTCATCATGTATTGACCATGCATTCATCATCCCACTGTATAACTGTGATCATCTGACTTGACGCGCAACTCCAGGTTGAAATTGTAATCAAGATGTAGTTTCGTGGAAGTTCATTTGTCACGCATTCTCAGAAAATGTACCTTAGGGTGGAAGCGTAAGTTTTTCTGGAGGCCCAAAAAAAAAAAGGTTGAAAATGCGAAACATATCGTTTTAGAGATATGAACGGAACATGCTGAGAGTACAGACGCTACAAGGGTACAACTTGTTTCATTGATATCCTCGTACAATTGTCTACACAAACGGCCCAAAACCCGAAAATAGTTTTCTTCCTAAGGTACCTTTTCTGAGAACGTATTACATTTTACTTTTTACTGTGTAGTTTAGGTGTGCTACATTTTAGTTTAGCGCTGTTAGGTTACGTTAGTGTAGTTATCAACCTCTGTTATGGGTAGGTGTTGTTCTACTGTTTTACTGACACAGTTTCGCGGTAACGGTTATTTTTGTATTAATCCTTGCCCGACCTATCCAGAGGTCACAGCTTTCTCAGCATCACCGGTAGCAGTTTGGCAGTCCAATTTCGCTGTATCACTGTTATCTAATAGTACCCAAGGTCTGTAAGACCTTGCCACCGACCATCTCCATTTCATTTTATTTTTGATTAAACCTACAGTTTGTGAACTACCCACAGTTTGAATTTTCAAAAGTTTGTGAAATTCTGATTTCACAAAATAAAAAATGAACTATCATTTTTTTAAAGGGAAAATTCGTTCATCAAATACCCGGCTTGCTTGGTGTTTTATGTTTAATGTCCTAGCATTTAAATATGCGTATAAAATAAATCTTATTTGTAAGGGCCCATTTTTTTCTGCTAGTATACAATATTTCATAATGTCATTCATATTTAATTTCATATGCCAACAAAAGATAAAATGTTCACTTTTTTATTTAAAATATACTAACTTTTAATCTAAGTATTGTTCTCTCTATCCAATGAGCTACTATTGATATAGTTCTATCCACTGAGGCACTGCGGCCCCACTTGGAATCTCTCTATCCAGTTGGCCACTGTAGCCCCAATTGATATAGTTCTATCCACTGAGCCACTGTGGCCTCACTTGGAAATTAACTCAACATTGAAGAGAGACATTTAAAGTAAACAAAAATGATATTCTATTACCTTCATATCTCCATGCAATATTCTCTATGCATTAATACAAAATTTTCCAAAGGAAAAAGTAATTTAAAAATTAGCTTTTAGGGTAAAAGGTAATGATTGCGTAATCTGATCTTGCTGAAATTCGAACTTGACTTGTATTTTACCCTGAGGATTCGCTCTGTAAAATTTGAAGAACTTCTGTTGAGTTTTACGGGACATAGAGGTATTAAAGACCGACAGACAGACATACAGATATCGTCTACTTATTATATAGGATATGCATGCAGAGGCGGTGACTTATTTCTAAAGTTCATTTATAAAGTGTTCACTTTATCATGAACAGCCTATAGCAAGTTGAAACCGAGCGAAGTGCCGCAGAGTCCTCTGTCCTCGCATTCGGGAGGATCCTGGTTCGATCCCAGGTCTGTCCGTCCTGATTTCGATTTTCCAGGGTAGGTCACAAGTGAATTAATTTTATTTCCCTTTGAATTTATAATGGCCAATCTTCTGGAAGACAGCGATAACCTGGGCATTTCAGGGAATTCTATAGGTTTGGAAAAAAATCATGGGCAAGTCATGAAATTTTTTAAAACTTTTAATAATTTGGGAAAAATGTTTCAAATGATGCATGAAGTATGAAGTTTTTATATTGAATTGCGTAAATAATTTTCAGTTATTCCCTGCTATTGATTTTATTTCATATTAGCCTAACGGCCGCAAACATAAGTGATGTTTATGTTTAATTATATCTCAAACAGAGAGAATACTGAAATGATGAGTCAGACAAAAATGCAAATTATGCCTGGAAAACCTTTTTCTTTACCAGAAATTCTGTAGAAGGAAATGAAAGACAACGCTGAAAAAAACTTAATTTTACAATACCGACCATTTCTTATAATTCTGATAACTTTATTTTTTACAGATATATTGCACACCGAAATGTATGTATTTGTACTTTAGGCTATCACTGCTATGGAAATGTTTTATTTACTTTTGGTACCGTAAATACTGAAATATTTGTACGTATATTTCCACACATATTTT
Source organism: Dryococelus australis (assembly GCA_029891345.1). NCBI lineage: Eukaryota > Metazoa > Arthropoda > Insecta > Phasmatodea > Phasmatidae > Dryococelus > Dryococelus australis. Next base: position 356,163,785 of record CM056993.1, on the reverse strand, counting down.
TTCAACACTTCATCAGATAAATTGCTTGTAAGAAACACACGTGTCTATACTGTTAAGAATTCTCATTTCTAGTAGTCATTATAAGGCAGATCGTCGGTCTCTTGTCTGTTCACCATCATACGAATCGTTATCATTAGCAACTTTGTCTTCATTGTGCCTAGGTTCATAATTTTTCCTATTTTCTGGCTGATTGGCTAGACCTGCAACACCTGTTATGAGGTCACTTAATGTTGACCAAACTCTGCCTACCTGCTCAACCATTCAGTCACACGGTGCTCGTACAAAATTCAATACAATTATTTATTTTCTTATCAATGTATCGTTCCAGAACTGCTCCCCTTAAATAAATAAAATAATAAATCAGCTTGACGAAAACTGAGACAATTTTTTTTTTATAGGAATAACGAAAACACGATCGCTACGCAAAATGCAGTGCTGTCAAACAGAAAACCAGCAACAGAATGTCAAGCTATTGAGAACGCATGAGGGTGTGTATATACATATACGTAGGATGTACATTGTTGTTGACTGTAATTGTGACTTTATTTCAATTTACACATTTTTTGCAGGTTCAGCGAAAATCTGCCACCTCTGGTTGTAGATTTAGATCCACCTTCTCTGGAAGAAGACCCTGGGTTATATTTGCTACTTGGGAAGATGATAGTAGACATCAAACATTATTATTGAGTTGCGGCTTCTGGAACGTCACAGGTAATTGTACTGTGATTCATCATCATCATATCATAATCATTATCATCATCATCATAGTCAATATTAGCTGTCTCAGATGCTACAAATGCATGCAACTTTCCTTGATTTATTTAGTTCTGTAGAATGTAGAAAATTTTTGTATGCTAACATATTTAAGAATTTAAAAAAATAATTATAAGTATTATAATATTAAAATAGAGCAGATGTGCAAAGATTTTATGTATTATACACACTTACATTTTCTTTTGTATAGTTTTCTAAAAGTTAGAGCCAAAATATTTGTGAGTGTGTTAGTAACATTTTGTGGACCGTAAAAAACTACCATCGCTCCATGTAACAACGTAGATAGTGAATACATGCACAAGAAAGTCGCTGTAATACATGACAGTTGTTGCCATTACTGGATTATCTCAATAGTCACTCAAATGGTGATAGTAGTCGGCAGTCGTAGTCGGCAGTCGGCCCTGAAACTCATTTCATACAGTGATAATGAAAATTAATGCATATGTGTGTGTGTGTGTCTTCTGGGAATTTTAATACGACAGCTAAATACATTAGCCCTCGTGATAATGCATTAATCATTTTTATTTAGTGAGGCTGACATTACAAACAGTTCGGATACCAGTAAAATATACCCTCATTCACAAATTAATTCTCGCAACGAAATTATTCTTCAGTTCTATGTACCTCAGTGACTTACAATTTTAGACAGGAGATTTTCCCTAAACTACCTCCTAATTGTTTCAGATGAACTGGAACATCAACTGGCTCTTTCCTTCTGATAGGGGTTCGTTAGTATGGATTAATTCATGATTATAAAGTACAGTGTCCTTCATGTCTTCTGGTACGACAATTCCAGTCAGAACCTATGACTTGCCTTCCTGTTGGTCGTCCGAATAAAAGTGATGAACTGAAGTTGGACATAAATGACAAAGTTGTTTGGGGCTGTTTACCAATAGGCATAGGACATGGTCCTCTAGGAGAATTACTTAGTGTTGCTGCCATTTCTCCTATAGGCCCTGATTGCTTTCCCAAACATGAGAAAATAATAGGAAATGTATGGGAATAGGTACTACAGCAACATATGGATGAAGCTACGAAGGAAGAGTGGAAACTAGCCAAAGCTACTGAAGGTTACTGAAGGTTTAGTAGAATATATACTGACAACTGCAATAGTGATGGTGGCTGGAGTAAGAAGTCATACGGTCATCGATATTCAGATAAGTCTGGATGTTCAGTTATTATTGGCTATTACACAAGGAAAATATTGTATCTGGGTGTAAGAAATAAGTACTGCTCTGTTTGCACACGAGCAGAGAGAGAAAAGAAAGAACCGACAGCTCACATATATTACGAAAACTGTAATAGCTCATCAACTGCAATGGAACCCGATATTATTGTCCAGGGATTCATTTACAGTGAGGAGGTGTACAAACTTAGGTTTGAAAAATTTGTGGGCGATGGTGATTCAAATGTGCATTCGGCCATTATTAGTAATGTTTCATATGGTAGGATTGTACGGAAGTGGGAATGTGCCAACCATGTTATAAAGAACCTGAAGAAGAATTAGTATGCAATAGAAAAAGTATAATCAGCTAAGTATCTTAGTAAGTCTAAGATACAGTCCATATGCCGTTGTGCACAAGGATGAATAAAATACAACAAAGGAAATCTTGACACTATGATGGCCAATCTCACAAATGTGCCGAACCATGTATTTGGTGAACATACACTATGTCGTCAAGAAATTTGTGACAGATGTGGCACAAAGGTACAGTCTTGTGCCCTTGATTCTACTCCTTGTGAAGTTATTACAAAAATTAGAGTTCTGGTCGACAAAGTACGCTCAAAATCACACACACATCTCATGGACGTGACAAACAACAATCCAGAAATATTTATATAATTAGCGGGAAACAGATATATCTTTCTCAGCAAGGTTCATATTCCCGCAGAACAGCAGGCGCAGGTTTGAGTTTCCAGCTAAGCTACAAATAAAACAACGTCACGTTTAAAACAGTTACTGGACGGAGCCCTGGAATTACCGTCAAGCGATTGATTGCAAAAAGGCAGAAGCAACAAGCTAACTGCAGAAGAAGATTAAATATGAGTGAATGTGTGATTTAAAAAGTGCATGCGAAACCTGACAGGAGCTATGGGTAGCTTGCAACTAAGCCTCCTGCTGCGGGCATGGAACTGGAAGTGCTGACAGAATCTGTATTGAAGATCATACAAGTCAACCATTCAGAAAAGGATATGCTCGAGTCTCAAACGAGACACCAAGCTAACAGTGAACTATGGGTGAACAGTGAACGAAGACAACTACTAACTGTATCATATTTTGGACGTGCGTGTAAAATGAGAGAACACACATCATGCCGCTCCACAGTAGAAGCGATTGTGTATGGAACCACATTTTCAGTTGTAGCTGTTGTACCTGGCACAGCTATTGAAGGGGTTGCTATTTCGCAGTATGAAGCACTCACAGGAAAAACTGTCCATAAATGCGGTATTTTCATTGACACAGGGCACTGTTTCCTTGACCCCACTCCTGATGGCATTGTAGGCGATAATGGAATTATGGAAGTCAAGTGTCCATATTCTACCAGGAATATCTGTTCCGCGAGAGATAGCTGGAATTTTTTTTCTGCACTTTATCGGATGGAATGTTGAAGTTACGTCGTTCACATGATTATTCCTTTCAGGTTCAAGGTCAACTCCATGTTACTGGACGTTCGTGTTGCGACTTCGTTATATGGACATTGAAGGGAATCTCCATTGAAAGAATTGCAAAGGACGACAAATTTCGGGAAAGTAAAATGACTGCAAAACTCACTCGATTTTACCATTGCTGTCTACTGCCGGAACTAGCAGATCCCTGCCATCCTAGAGTGCAAGCGATTCGCGAGCCTTCATACATAACAGATGCACAAAGTGCGGCAAAGAAACGAAAAATTAATATAATGACTTTGAGTACATTGCAATAACTATTATGTGTATGGTTACCATAAACATTAATTTTTACAGTGTTACAATTAATTGCTTGTCAGAAAATTATGTTACAATTGTACTACTCTACAGCTGTAAATTTAACATTTTTTTGTTTGTGATTTTACATGTATTTTAGTGTACAAGAGAGACACATTACAAGAGTAAAAGTACATCAAACATTGGTAGAGACTCTGCTTGTTCAATGTATGTTCCTTTGATATCATTATAACTTGTTTCACTTACGAGTATTTTTAAATACCGTCAGCGGTTAGTCATAATATTTTCAATGCATAGCTGAATTAGAGAGATCTAATTAATTTTATACCTGTATATACATATAGCGAACTCTGTCTTTACGAATTTTGAAATATTTTCAATGTCTGTGTACTTGTGTAATTCACCGTACTTTTTCGTACACTAATTCCATACTGGTTATCACAGTTACGCTCTTGTGTAATAATATGTATTCTGTACTACAGATAAATATTACATTTATCATATTATGAAAAACTTCGGGCATTATTTACATTTTATACAGGTAAATGTAGATGAAAAAATAAAGAAATGGGAATGTATGACTTTACTGAAATCAAATGCCTTGAAATACCAAGACGATTTAGTAACCTATGTCGGACAAAAGTATGCCACCTTAAAAAAAACCTTCAGTTTTCCTTGATCACGAAATAGAAATTCGCAGAAATAAAGTAAAACTCTTACTCCATAACGCCAGTGGCACAAACTATAAAGAAGTGGTGCAAGTAATGTGCTTCAGAAGAGTTCGCCTTCCAACCATTGAGTTAGCCATGATAGTTCCCCTCGAACTGCAGATCATTTACACGACGAGAAGCAGGTGAAAGAGAAATATCGAACAAATTACGCTTCGTGAAACAACAAACACAAAGCGACTGTTTACTTAGCAGGTTCTATTCAATTGTTTCTAACGTGCGATTTTCATTGGCGGGGCTTCATTATTCACGTTTTCATGTCGTAAGAAATTTTATTTTTAAATCACTGAAAAAAGTGCAAAACACCTGCAATCTTCCTTCAATAAGCAATCTGCATAGCAACGAAAGACTTATATATAAAAATTATCTTTAACAGTAATATTAATTTCACTTTATCGCACCTTGATAAAATATGCAAAAAAGCGTAAGTATACAAGACTATTGGAATTACATAATTTCGTTTCCTGATTGATTCGCGAACCAGATATTTTTCATTGTCCTGGTCACTACAATCACACGAACTACTCTCCTTGATATGCAAGACGTAAAAAATTGCACAGATCCACTGACTAGGCATTTCGCCATCATTCTTTGCTTAGAACTCAATAACATGTATTCATTTGCTATCCTTTGTCGAACACGAAAATATAAAATCTTTCACTATCACCGAATAGCTGATAAATTAAGGGAATTACGAAAATTTCCTTGATTTGTTCTAAGTTTTACACGAGGTAATGTAAATTAAATAGTCATGAACATTTACTCTTCCCATCCCAAATACGACACACAAATGCAACAGCTAATCTAGTATTTGTTAGCGAACTATTCGGAGCAGATTATAACCTTATTTAGACAAAACTTGCAACTGCTGCGCACAAAAAGTCTTACTATTGTTCACCATTTTTTTTTCACCTACAGACATTAATCGTTGATATTATCGTTACATTTTTGAACTAAAAAAAAAGTAGAAAGCAGTACCTAACACGAACGACTGTTCCCAAAAACGAAACAAGAAAAATAAGAGAATGAATGAATCTTCAAATATCTGGTAACCAGCGCAGCAGAGTAGCAAACAACCGCGTGTAGGAATCAGTGTTTTCAACTTGGTTGCTCGCACGGCGACACTACCCTTCACTTCAGGCAGACCTCAGCTGTGAGTCATCCTGTTTGGTAGGTCAAAGTCCATCATCCTCCTTCGCCACCTTCTTTGCTGTCGCCCTGACACGCCGCTTTCCAGGTAGCTATCCTTTTCTTGTCACATCTCAAGTGTCTGCGCGCCAGTCGGGGCAACTTCCGTGCAAGGACTTAAAATACTGTGTATAAAATCGCCATTCAAGTCGCAAAATGACAAATTTATATCAGCATTTCCTACATCCACTGCGTTCCAGTATCACAACGGAGATTTTACTTTGTCCAATGAATTTGTCGACTAAAAATAAAAACCACCGTAGAACAAAATGACAGAACATTTTCCGCCATCATAGCCACTAAAACTGAACTCTAAAGGATTCAACGAAATATTCATATTACAGATATGTATGCAAGTAAAAAGCTGGACACTAACCAGCGGCGTGTGGTGAACTGTTGCAAGGTAAGCTGTGTTTTGTTCTGCTCTATACGTAATCGTTTGCTAGTTTACGCATCGGCCACTTAAAGGTAGTAGTGGCTTTGAAGCCACAGCACGTGTGTAATGGGAGCCTCGCCGCTCTCTCGTGAGTGGCAGCAGTACATTAAGTTAAACAACAGACACTTTTTCCACATCTCGTTGGCAAACTCAAGATGGCCTCCGACTCCGACAGAATGTTGTTGTGTGCTCGAACACCCGCGGGATCGAAAGAACGAGCGAGTTCGGTTCAGCACCAACGAGACGAGCGAGAAAAAAACGTTGACCTCGATCGTCTTTAGCGGCAAGGTAGTTTGGCGGTTCGATACTAATTTTCGTCACGCTCTTGCGAGATGCGACGTTGATATATGCACTCATCAGTCAGCCCCGCTGAATGGGGACCGGTTTGGGGAGATCTATAATCCCGCGACTAATTAATAGAGCCCCGAGAATTCCGCGGGTTCATTTCAACACAGGTTGGAATTCACGCGCGTGTGGATTCGTGTTACGTGTGTAATTGGTCGAATTGTTGTTTGACACCTCCTGGAGATAAACGAACTAATAACAAACATGCAATAAATTGTGCGCTCAACAACCACCTTTCACAACCACAACAATCAACCGATAAACAGTTGATATTTGTATGAGTGTATATAAGACTGTGAAGTCTAGCCTACAGGTAATTGAACTTGCAAGTATCTCGGGTCTCTAGTAATTACTTAAGCGTTTGTGACTGCACTGCACACTCTCGAGTGTGACTGTAGCCTTCCCAGGACGCGCTAATTCGAGTGCGCAGTGAAGGCTGAAATCTGCCTCGCGCAACGGGCGTGCACCTGTCATAAGTCCATGAATAAGGCAGGATTTACAAGAGCTCGTCACGTCCATCCGTCATACATTCGTCTTGCTCCAAACCGAGCGATTTACAGCTAAACTTCGTACGTTCATCGTAAGTTCATTGCTGCAAACTAATAAAAACAAAACTGTTTACAAGTAGAAAGAAATTTCTCTATTAAAAGAGGAAATTTTTTGGCGGTGTTGGGTTTCTAAGTACCCAAAACGCACATACACGTACGTAACGGAAATTAATGAATGTAAAATAATTTTTAAAATATCATATAAAGAATTATTTTATTACTTTTACTGTTACACAAAAGGAACTCGTGTTTCCAAACGTAATACGTATCAATTAGTCTTCAGGAAAATTGTTACTCAATTTCATTTTACATTTAAAAAAATTTAAAAAAAATCATATGAACACAAAAGAAAAAAAAACTGCACACGCAAGTTTAGAAGGCTGTAGTTTCATCCGTTCGTCCGTCAAAAGTTAAAACTTGCCAATATTTTAACGGACGGACGGATAGAATTAATGGCCACATCTGATTGGCTTGTTGGTCATGCGATTGACGGATGGACGGACGCGACAGGTCGTTGCAAATCCTGCCTAGGACTGTTTGAAGAGTGTTATCGCGAGCTTTGGGAACCCGTAGTGATGTATCCTGAAGACCTTCGCGCGTTGTTGCAGTGAACGTAATTAAAGAAATGCACCTGTCATCGTCTTTCGCGGAGATAAAGTGAGGTAGAGAATGCATGCCACTTGCACTGAATACCAGTGTCAACATTGAGCTCTATGGAAAGGTTACAGTATGCGAATTCCTGAAACATAAAATGAAGAACAGAAAATGAACTACTTAATATATTTGGATATTGTAAGATTGATTGATAACTAGCGACCCGCCCCGGCCTCGCTCGGGTACGATTTACAAATATGGCGTTGTTTAGGTTTACAGTAAGTATATACACTAAATGCTTAAGGTAACTGCCATAGGATTAATACTGTGTTGTTCAAAATGTCTTCGTAAGTGAACTTTAAAAGACGAAAATGGTTACTGCGGATCATCCTTAAAAGATAAACACTTACCGTCAAGGACTTTTTTGTAAATATTTTTGAGATCTACAATTCAATAGTACAATAATTTGATGTACCTCGTATGGTTTAGTCATTGTAAGCCATGTAAGCGCCCGAAAAGCAGCCTTTTCCGACTTGATTGTAAAATGTCCACATTTCTATGCTATCCCTGATTTAAATATTATTCTATTATAAACCTAAACCTTCCTCAGGAAATTCTCTAAATGATGGTGAAAACCGCAACAAAATTCATCAAGTAGTTTAGAAGCCTTAGCCGAATACACAGATAGACGCGGCCAGGCGACTTTGTTTTATACTATGTATAGATATATTTGAATGCTGATGACTCATCTACAGCAATAATTGAATCAGTCTAAATTTTCCGATTTAAAAACTGCCAACTTTTTACAAATATAATTAGATATATATACACCACAAAATCAGAAAATACGCTAAAATATGTCTAAAATCAACAAAATAATAATACTATCCACAACTATATTCTACTAAAATTTATATATAATAAAAAATGCTTTTCTTAAAAAAAAAAATAAACGGGCTCTTATAAGAAGATGAAATTCGGTTAGGATAAAGGGTAAATTATTAAAATAATAGTGACCTCAGATCAATGAATACTAATGAGTTTAATTTTGATCTTAGGGAATTTCGTCAATCCTTCGAAAGACAAAATTAACTCAACAACTATATGCCATATTTTTTGTATGGGTGGGTATCACACTGAAACCTTAGTTATCTTCAGCGATGATAATGAGACGCCAATTAAAAGCGTTGCAAGGAACTCCCGTTTGTTTGCAGCTGAGCTGGACTGTTGAATGCACAGAGAAGTTTAAATATTTAATTACCCAAGAAATTTTAACATGGTTCAGACGGATTTATGTTCTTCAAAACCTTTCTTCCTGATCACGATGGAAGCATAATAGTAAAGGTTTTTCACTGATAACTGAGCATTTTTAAAACAAACTTTTGAAAAATATCAATATCCTTACCTTTCTTGTTTGCAAGGCTGAAAACGTAAATTAAAGTTGATTTTAAAGGGCGGAGAAGCGATGCTGTAACGCTAAAAGTATTAATACATATTAAATTCTGTATCGCAATACGTAAACTATACCCCCAGAAAAATATTAAGACATTATCAAGGAGACTGACAAAAAGTATGTAACTGGTCTATACTTTTAGGAAATATATTAGGACTTGATAACTCGGCATGTCAGTCAAGCAAGAAGTCTTGATGAATAATCGAAACTTGACAATGTGAATGTTGGCGGGTTTGTTGAGACTCGTAGCAACGACGACTGCACGGTGACGCAGAAGCACCGACGTCTAAGCCATAGACTAAAGATGAGGTAGACCGATCTACGTTTCCCAACATTGAACTTTCTTTCTCCACCAACACGTCTAGTGAAAACGGCGTGGTTTGGGTTTCAGGTTAGAAAACTCATTTGTAAACAAATGCTTTTGAGATGTATGTATACTTCCTCTAACCAATTAGCAATGAAGTTCGATTAAATTCAAATTTGTAAAAGTATGTTATTCATGCAACAGTGCTTGTCATTTAAGAACTAAGATATGAACAAACCCTTTCATCGTTGTTGACCATGTGACTTTGACAGTTGTGTATGATTGGGGTAGGTCAATGTTGGGTACATGGGCAGAAGTTGAATAAGCGGTCTACCTCATCTTTAATCTCTGATATAAGCCTCTCCTGGATCTTGGCCGGTGAATCAGGGGGCATGATGGCACTGAGATAATATCTCCTTATCAGCGGACTCGGGCTTAAGATAACTGATAACTGTTTCACCAGAATCGGTGGACGCCTTTAGATTACACTAGAGGTGTTGCCTGATCATCCGAGTACATCCCGCAAGGCTCGCAAAAACTTCCCGTTTTGCTCTCAAATTTTCCGATCTAAAAAAAACTGCAAAAAAGTGTATGATCCATGTAGTCTACTGCCAATTTTTCTATTATGATATAAAATATTATAAAAAATGTTATAAGTATAAATTTTCCGTTTTTTTTTTTCGTTTCTTACTTTTTTTCCGCTATCTACTGAAATGTCTTGGAAAATGGGAAATTTCCCGCCGTCTGGCAACATTGACACGGAGACCCATCCTACCACTTCAGAAGTTTCCGTTAACTCCAATATTCCACTAATCTGTCAGCGCGTCGTTAATACAGCCCATGGACGTAAACAACCGTAAGAAGTTTCTGTAATGTTGCGCCGTAAAGGTTAGAAAAGAAAACCCTGGGTAAAAGGGACTATTAGAATACAAAAAAACTTGCACTACGTGATATAAAATTATAGGTAGGTTGGCAGAACTTGAGTGAGGTCATTAGTTGCTTAGGAAGTATAAACGGGGAACGAATGTATCGGCCATGGCCTCCAACGCCAAAATCCTTCATTTCTACAGCTTTTGCGAGAATAAATTTTTTGTACCCAAACGGGAGCCGATATTGTAAAATCCTCTAACAATTTTGTTACAAATTGTTTTTATTACGTAGTCTAATTTCTTCAACACAAAAAACGGTATAATTTTAAGTAATTATTAAATAAACAAAATTTTCGTTAATTAATTAATTGGGTAAAAGTAGACCTATCTACTTTTTTGTGTCGGAAAAATTATACTACATAATAAAAAAAAATGTAACAAAATTGTAAGAGGATTTTACAATATCAACTCCCGTTTGAGTAGAAAAAATTAATTCTCGCAAAAGTTTTAGAAATGAATGATCATGGCCTTAAGGTGGTCGTCTACCTGAGTTACAGTATGTCTAAAACCCTGGTGACTTTTTTGTAAGGAAACCATTAAGCGTGAACCCAAAATGCATATGTACGAAAACAAAACACACTCCAGACTAGTCGTACGTGGTACTTTCAAGACACCACGCACATTGGGAACACAATTTAAATGCCTTCCAACATGGCTGAAAACGGTATTTTTTTGACTTCTCTTTCGCGGCTATTTACATCGAGGTATTAAGAACCGATGAGGATGAGTGAGGTGAGTATGGAGCAGAGCCGCTATGTAAAAGGGGGGATTAACACGCGGCCACCCGTCTATAGCTCGCCTGTTCATTCAAAAAATTCCTTCGACTTGCTGCCGCCACTATCATATAACTGTTGTTCTTCACCTCCAATCGCTCGCGCGGGATGCGAAGCAGCGAGAACGCAACAATACAAGAGAGGAGTGCACTGGACTTTGCTACAATGCTGCATCCAATAAAATTACAGGGTCGCTGTTTAAAGTCCCATAGTGCCAGCGGTACGGCAGAAACACAGCACCTATTTCACAACTTTGTGCGTAGAGACGATGTCGCTCTACATGAACCAGCTGGCGTCCTCCTTAGCACGTCATCGATTTTTGCCTCACACACATAAGCACAACCTTCACTAAGTGGTAGCCTTAAGGGAAACCTTCCCCCGCCATGTTGAATTATTGGTTTTTATAATTTGTTAGTGTTTAAAAAAAAATCAGAAAATACCCCTATTCCCAACTAGTAACCGATCTTTCACGTCAGTACAGTGAAACGAGACGCTGCAGAGACCGCTGGGAAACAGCCGGTTGCAGTGTTGGTAGACACGAAATAAACAGCAGAGCCGTCATATACGGCAGAGGACCACAAGAACACCTCCACCCCCCTACCCACCACACCCACATACATAATACGTCAACGGGTCACCGGAGCCAGCGATCCGCGTGTCTGCAAGCGAGGTTGTGGCGGAGCCCTCTGCAGTGATCTGAGCGAGCCCTTAGGCCGGGAACACACGGCAAGCTCCATGGGCCGGGCCCGGCCCGTCCACTTTTGACGATACATGGAGAGGCATTAGACAGCACACACGGGCACGGGCCGGGCCCGGCACGGTTCGAGGCTAAAATGGTCCTGGCCGGGCGCCCGGGGGACGGGCGACGGGAGGTTTACGGTGCTCTGTGTTTCCGGTATTACTTGAAGCTCTTGTGAACCTAGCATCACACTCAGCGGGGAATCAGGACGCCAGGGACTGCGACAAACGGTAGACAGTAAACAGTATGGCGATACTTCAAACAACGCGCATATATAGGGCAGCGCGAGGTTCGTCGCGGGGCCAGACGCCAGCCAGACGTGTGAGACGCCTTCTGGAAGTCAGCCAGTGGCCGACCTCTCAAGAAGGGCCACGAAAGAGGTGAACCGGGGACCGCCGCTGCCGACACGCTGTGAAGACGAAGACTTCGGCAATAAGGACTAAGGTGAACTGGTTCCAAACCTTTACGTCGGAGACACTTCACATTCATATTTAACATGAGTGGCCTTTACGTAATCGAATATAAGTAAAACATAATTACTCTCCCGTTTATTAAAAACGTAATTATTGTAAACTGTTGTACTCTCGTGAATTACAGACGTTCATATAAAGACGATTTAGGAGAATCCCTTATTTAAAATTCTGCACGCCCCCAGTCACTTAAAGGCTCATATTGCACTGTCATAGTCGCATGTACTACAAATATAATATTTATATTTGTCTGGAGTTCAGTTCAGAACACCTCGCACATCAGTCGTGCTGCATCGCAGAAGTATCAGTAGTCAGTGAAAAGTCTAATTTAACGTGAGAAGCGGCTTTTGACATATAGGCCGCAGTCAGTATTAGAGTCAATATAAGAGTGTGTATCAGAGATGCTAACGCTGTTATTAATGCCGTAGACACACGGAATTGTATTCAGGTAATTTGCATTGCGTACTGAGTCACTATCTATCCTTTGTCGAACACGAAAATATAAAATCTTTCACTATCTCCGGATAGCTGATAAATTAAGGGAATTACGACAATTTTCTTGATTTGTTCTAAGTTTTACACGACGTAATGTAAGTCAATTAGACATGAACATTTACTCTTCCCATCCCAAATACGACACACAAATGCAACAGCTAATCTAGTATTTGTTAGCGAACTATTCGGAGCAGATTATAACCTTATTTAGACAAAACTTGAAACTAGCTGCGCACAAAAAGACTTACTATTGTTCACCTTTTTTTTTTTACCTACAGACATTAATCGTTGATATTATCGTTACATTTTTGAACTAAAAAAAAAGTAGAAAGCAGTACCTAACACGAACGACTGTTCCCAATAACGAAACAAGAAAAATAAGAGAATGAATGAATCTTCAAATATCTGGTAACCAGCGCAGCAGAGTAGCAAACAACCGCGTGCAAGAAGCAGTGTTTTCAACTTGGTTGCTCGCAGGGCTACACTAACCATCACTTCAGGCAGACCTCAGCTGTGAGTAATCCTGTTTGGTAGGTCAAAGTCCCTCACCCTCCTTGGACGCCTTCTTCGCTGCGGCCCTGACACGCCGCTTTCCAGGTAGCTGTCCTTTCTCTCACAAGTGTACGCGCGCCAGTCTGGGAAACTCCTGTGCAAAGACTTAAAGTGCCATTGATATTGAGCGACTAGTGGCGACCTCCCGTGGCGCAGTCGGTTGGTGTGCCACCGATCTGGGATGCGGGAGGCTCTGGGTTCGAATCCCGGGTAAGGTATGAGTGTTAATTTAAGTTCGGTTATAAGTTAGTCTGTAAACCGTCCCCTGCTAAACCTTCAAGCGTAAAACCGGCCGTTGAAAAGCCCTTCGCAATAAATTACAATGCTATTAATTGAACGACTAGTCTTTATCTGAAAAACCATTGTCATTAAAGTAAGTCATTGGAATACTACTTCTTGTACCCCCCCCCCCCCCCCAGGTCGGGTTTTAGACGTAACCAAGGGAGCTAACAAGAGACAAAGATTGAACTAAGAACTTGTGCTTATGTCACAATACTGATTTTGCCATATATTAGCAGAATCAATATTGAGATGTAATTATGTGTTCTTGAATCGAATTGTCGGAAAATAGTTACCACTAATATAAGGGCAAAAGTGCTATGATTTCAAGACCAAAATGTATTCCACAATATCTATGCTTGCGGTCAACATGCGTTTCTGGGCTAACTCTTAAAATGGTTCAGCCACGGTCGAATTAATAGACGTAGACATAAACTAATTCGTCGAGCGATAAAAAAATAACTACACCAGAATCAATAAAAAAAACAATTTTGTAAGAATGCACAGTGTACAGTGTCTTCATAAACATTCATTAAACAGGTTGAAACATTATTTCAATCACCGTTTCTGAGAATTTTACCCATCATATGAGCCACCAGACGCTTCGTGGCTAACCTGTCCTACATACATCTCACAGTTTTAAATTTCTGAATGCTGTAGCTTTTTCCAGATTACAATAAATGCAGCGTGACTGGGCGTCTTAGTTGATTAAGTTTCACATGAAACACTCATTTAATAACTTGCAGTATTTACGTCCTTAATGAAATGAAAATGTATTTCCAACTACATTAAAATATAGAACTTTTTGAAGTGCCACATAAAAATGTCTTGGCAACTTGTTCCCGAACTCTGTGGCACAAAAATTATTTTACCATGAACCTTCAAGCCGCTGTTCCGAGTCCGAATGTGTACTCTGATGTTACTCTGTCGTCACACGGCGTGAGCATATCCGTAGCAGCGCCGGTGATGCGAGGGCGGGGGAACGGGAGACCTCCGAGAAAACCCGCCGACCAGCGGGCATCGTTCGGCAAGATTCCCATTTGCAAAGATCCGGTGACCCGGCCGGCTATTGAACCCGGTTCGCTTCGGTGGGAGGCGAGCAGGCTAACCGCCCAGCCACCGCGGCCTCGCAAGGGATACGAGAAGTTCGAGTTTGTCAATGGCCGAAAGGTAACGTCCGCCACGTTTCCCGACGCGAGAATCCGAGCGTCACCCCGCCAGGAATCAAACACGCGACCATGGTTGGAGGCTAGCGCGGGAAATGCAGCTGCGCATAACTATCTGGGCGTCGTAGTAGTGAAAAACAGCTAGTCCTCCCGTGAGAAATGGCAAAACAACCTGGTTTCCACCTAGCAAAGTGTTTACATAAATAAATCCTTTTAAGAGTGCGGCTGACAAACAGACTAGAAATATGTTAACTGAAATATACCGGCTTTCGTAAGCCGACATAGAAGACACTATCAAATACCATGCTTGTATAACAGGTTTTGTCTACCTCTTGAGCAATATCTTCTCTAGATTTTTCTTAATATATAGCGCCCCACTGGCAAGGAAAAAATTACGCCGGCGGAGGCTATTCACGTTAAAGTGGACACTTTTACAATCAACCTTAGGAAAAAGTAACTGCTCCTACCTGCATTACATTTTAACGGGCGCACTGAGTGACATGCGCCCAGTAAAATTGGCAACGATGGATGGAAAGCAGGTCCATATCTTTACGTCAAATAATAAGTGTTATAGGAAACCATTTGTGATAACTTGTATTATTTATTTCACTTTATGTTTTATTTTAATGCGGCTAAGTGTAAAAATGAGTTCATTTGTAAAACATTTATTTCTCTAATAATTTCGCAGTTTTACTTGACCGACGCATGCATAAAGTGATGAAGTCCATGGAAATACTAATTTTACGTAAGGCGGAAGAAAAAATCAACATGCATATAAGTAGATCTTCAGCAGGACTTTCAAAAGTGCTCATTTTGCCGTGAACAGCCTATATAGTTATGTAGGTTTACTATTGATTAGTTTCTCTAGACTAGTTTCCATATACTTAAAGAACACAATTAACGTTAACATTGTAGATTTATGTCCAATGCACTTTTTTTTTTAAATATGTTAGTACACGCCTGGTTAAGATGCAGTAGAACTGCCATGCAATCAAGTTACGGGCGCCCAGACGAATAGCCGCCCTCCCACAAAACAAATTGTGAATTTATGTAACTAATATACTGTTTATTAAACTTTAGTAGTTATGATAGAATTGACCACCCTGGATGGCTGTACTGCTAAGTAGGGTTAATTAAATAAATAAATAAATAAATAAAAAGTTTAATCACTTCACCACCGCGGCCCGTTATACGCAGTAAAAGCGTGGAAATTTAAACAATTGTGTACGGCAACGTTTCGTTAACTCCAGTTTTACGACTGAATATTAAGAGAAGAACGAAGTTTTACAGTTTACGCAGAGTTTACGAACAAAACCGGTGCCACCTGGCAGCGAATATTTTTACTTGCCAAACTATTAGCATCGAGCTTTCCAACGTGACTAGAACAAACCTTAAGGATCGACCTTACACCGCGTTAAGAAATTCTTCATTTTGGTGTTTTAATTTCCTAATTTCAGTGCCAAGGTGATTATTGAAAATATCTGACTGTAGAATATTTACATCTGACGAGTTTTTAATTACATTTTTCGTACTTAATTTTACTATACGTTCCTTGGCAGTTGCGAAAAGGCAGGTTCTTATTCATATGTCGAAAATTTTTGCTACGCAATTTTTTTTTGTTCTTTTACAAAAATGTAGATTGCTAGTTCGGATTTCATTTATGCACTACCACCGAGTAACTAACCTATGGAGGGCATTGAAAAATTTTACTTACAAAATAAATATGCAGGAAAGGAAAGTGGTGAAAAAATCCAATATAGTGTGTGTCGCTGAGCTTTAACTGGGGTTAGCACAGTGTTTACACGTATAAATTATTTGATCGACTTGCAATGCAACTACGATATTATAACGTAACGCGCAGTATTGCACTCACACCGTAAAACCGAGCGGTTTGTTGTAAAACTGAGTGGAAACAAAAAGTACGTCGCTGTCTGAAACGTAGAAAGAAAATAGGGCATAGAGTGCGCATCTTAGGTGCGCTGAAGCCACTCTCCGCGTTCCAATATTCTAAATAGCAACATACGTTGGCATTTGGATGGAAAGGTTGGCAATATGCTGGGTTAGAAAACATACATCTATACAATGTTGGCACAACTTTTTATGTCAATCCAACATTTTACTCGAAAACTTTAATGTGATACCTTAGAAAAACATACATCAGCATCTCACTATATCAAAAAATGTCACAAGATATTGCAGGAACAGTTTTTGGAAACTTTAAAATGGGTGGCTAGATGTTGGCAACAAGTTGGTAGACATACTGGTAGTAATGTGTATGTGTATTTATTTTGGGCCAACGTTGTAAAACCATCATTTTATGGCAAAGTTAGGGAACGGATATCCTTAATTAAAACAATGCCCATTTTCTGCATTTTATGAAATACAAATGTTTTTCACAATACTGGCCATTTTCTTTGAACTATGTGTAGTTGGTGTTACGTTGGGACAATGTTTGAAACCAAACAGCTGGTAATTGGTACTTTTTTTTTTTAGTTGGGCCAACATTGTGAAAATAACATATTTACAACTATGCTAAATTCTATTTTTGGAATAAAAATAACAATACATTTTAATTTTTACCCAAACTCTAGGTTTTTAATACATAAATGTTTTGGTTTCAAATTGAATTTGATGGTCGATGTTGGCTGAATGTTGGCAACAAGTTGGCAGATATACAGTTGGTAGCTGGTATTAATTTTTATGTTGGGTCACCTTTGTACAACCAACACTTTACTTAGGGAATAATTATTTGTAATGAAAATAATGCCGATTTCCTGTATTGTATGGGCTGTAAATCTTGTTCACGATACTGTCCAATTTTCTATTAGATATGTTCAGTTGGTTTTATGATGGAACAATGCTGGGAACCAAACGGTTGGTGTTTGGTCATTTTTTGTTATTTGGGCTAACGTTGTGTAACCAACATAATTTCACCCATGCTCCATAGAAAGTTTGGGATGAGAAAAATAAAACATTTTAAATTTATTGTGAAAAAACTAATTGTATTTAAAATATATTTTGATGGCCATGTGTGGCTGATTGTTGGCGAATAGTTGGTGAACATACAGAAACTTTTTGTTGGCCCAACATCGGCTTAACGTCTTGCTCTGGCATTGGGCCAATGTTCGAAAACGTAAGTTGGCCCAATGTCGAAATGTCACTCAGGGTTAGCCCAATGTGTATTTTTGTATTGGCTGCCCAATGAAGTATGATGCTCAACCTACTTTATTGGGCCAAATAAAAGTTATGGTTTTCTGCACGCTTTCCTAAATTCTGTTTCTTTCAAACATGTAATATATTAATAACAAAAACCAAAATGCTGTTTTTTGTCTTTATGTTGGTTTATCGTGTGCATATTACAGATCACCAATCTGATATGACAGAAACCCAACTACTAACTAACGTTGGTATTAGGTTGGTTATTCGTAGTATTTTGATCATTTGCTAAATAATATTCTTTTTCTCTTTCAGAAAGGCATTCACGCAGTTATTTATCCACAGTTAGCAATGTTTTGCAAATATGTGTTTGCATACATAATACCAAATAATAACCATCGTTCTGCAAACGTACTGTATAACCATGATTTTAAGTCAACATTAGGGAATATGTGTTCTTAATGAGAACAATGCCCCTTTCTTGTATTTAATTAAGTGCAAATGATTTTCACATAACTTACCTTCTTTGAAATATGTTTTGTTGATCTTATGTTGGGATAGTGTTGGAAACCAAACAGTTGATAATTAGTACTTTTTTCTTTAGTTTATTGGCCGGTTTGGCCAATATTATGTAACTAACATATTTCCAACAATACTCAATATTGTGTATGGGATGAACAATTTATCAATAATTGTTAATGTTTGCTTACCAGTTAGGGTTTTAATACATGTCATTTTTGTTTCAAATAAATTTTTACGGTCATGGATGGCTGATTGTTGGTAGCATGTTTGTAGATATAGTTGGTAATTAGCATGAATTTTGCATGTGGGGCCAACATTGTACATTCGAACAATAATTTGAGACCTGCCTATTTCTACACTGCGGATAACAAGTAACATTAGTCTTAATGATAGCAAGTTACAGTATTCTAGTGGATAAGCTGTCGGGCTGCTAATAAAAGTGTCGTGGAATAGAATCCGATATGTACCAATGGGTTTTGCAGGTCGTAATGTGAAGTGGTATGTGATAAGTAATAATATGATTAAAGAGTTTTTATTGGGTAAAATTTATTTAAAACACTGGTAATCAACATTGTTTATTAGTTGGCATTATGAATGCAATAACACGTCTTCGAAAAACATCGATAATGGTAGATAAATGACTGTGTGACCACCTTTCTGAAAGAGAAAAGAATACTATTTTGCAGAAGATCAAAATACTACGAATAACCAACAAAATACCAACGTAGGTTACTAATTGGGTTTCTGTCATATTAGATTGGTGATATGTAACATACACATGATAAACCAACGTAAAACCAACAAACAGCATTTTGGATATATATAATCAATTCACGATTACTTCAGCCTTTTTTGAAGCCCTGCTAAATTTATACTTCCAGGATATTCCTCCGCCTCGTACAAACTAAGCTTAACTAAGTCTGGAGAATTACACCAGGAGGACTCATTCGTGTTTATTATAAATGAAGTATTAAAATGTTTAAATAAAATATAGGTAAAACTTCCGTTTAACGAAAAATAAAATACGACTACGTTAACAGGTAATAAACGCTTGTGATAGATGGAATGTTTAGTAAATAATTAAATACGTCATGCATGGGGTGAATTTTCAACGTCTGATTTAAAATGAGTGAAGAAACCGTGAATAGACTATAACTAAGAGTTGGACTTGCGATCGTCACGTGCTCTCGTGGATTGTGCTGGAGGGTTTTATGTAAGCCCTGGCTTGACCATAGACTAAAGATGAGCTAGACCGATCTCACTGGCTGCGCACAACCAATCTCCGTGTCCCAACATTAAACAGATTTTCTGACAATACGGCTAGCAAAAATGGCGTGGATTGAGTTTGAGGTTAGAACACTGTTCAGTAAACAGAAGACGAATAATCGGTAATAAGCAGTATCTGTGGACGCGGGCGTCAAGCCTGTAGACTAAAGATGAGATAGACCGATTATTCGTCTTCTGCGCATGTACCCAACATTGACCTTCCCCAAAGGAACACAAACAGTCAAAGTTACAAGGTCAACCGTGATGGACGTTTTTGTTTCTATGTTAATTTTTAAATGAGAAGCACTATTATATTACTAAAATATTCTTACCAGTTTGAATTTAATCAAAATAAATTATAAATTTATTAGAGGAAGTATAAAGACATCTCAAAAGCACTTGTTTACTTTATTCACGCGCTAATCGAGCTAAAAGTATTAAATTATTAAGACTGCAATTATTTAAACATTATGATAACACTCCAATCTGCGTATTAAATGAATTCAGTGACCGCAAACGTAACAGTTAGGGTTTGAAAATGAAATTTCGATACGGACCTATTTCTCGAATTTTGTTACGAGTGGGATGGACCCCTCGCATTTTTTGTGAAATAGTTGTTTGTGCAAATACGCATATCTCGTCGAGTAAATTTTCTGGAAATACGACTTTTTGTCAGAAAAGATAGAAAACAATTTTCTATGCCCCCCCCCCCCCATTTTTTTTTTTTTTTTTTACCTTTGTATATTAAGTGTATCATCGGGAAAAAGAATCGTGAAAATTGTCAAATATCGCATTTCTATAGCTTGCCCTGCAGTTTCCTTAAACGGCAAGAGAAAAGTACGAGGATACGGGCGTAGTTTAATCTGTGGGCTTTCATCGCGTGTATACAACCCCCGCTGTTACAAATCCAGTAGGAGCGATGAGGCGCTAGAAGTGCGCGTTAGTGTCGCCCGTATCGCTCCCTCGCTTCTTGACTTTGGCCGCGGGGGTCCATCCCACTCTTAATAGGAGCATGCCAGCCAATATGCCTGTTAAATCATAAATACATCATGTTTAAGGGATACATTTTTTTCGCAGGTTGAATTGAAAAGTACTCAGTCGTGAAGCATGCATACCAGTGTTTGTTCCGAACCAATGAATATTGTTCGTTGCACTGGTTAAAAGTGCGTATAGGCTGTTAACGGTAAAGTGAGCACTTTTTAATGCCCTTCTAAATTTTTCCTTTCATACAATCTCCATTCTCCTGCTGCTTTTTTTGATATAAGCATTGTAATATGGCCAATAAATACAGTGTATACGTTTCACCACCCTCAAAATTTAATGCCTGAGGCTACAAAAATATATATTTATTATTTGTTAAAGCCTGTTTGGAGGGCCTTAAAAAGTGATCACTTTACCGTGAACAGCCTGTACACACGCGCGCGCGCCGATGCGTTACGGAGCCGCGTCGCGTATTCGCGTTAAAATGGGAGCAACGTTAATCCACGCATTTCTTCTGAACCGGTGTCGGAGTTCGTAACCTACTAACTTGCACACTTACTGGCATTCCGCCAGCCCAGACTGCGGTACACAACAAACACGGGAGTAGCATCATCATTCCATGCGTTTATCAGCAACGCGCAATGTGACGGAAACGGAAAGAGAAGCGATGGCGGCAAACTCGATTATACGCACGTGGGAATGAATAAGATGCTTCAAACTTGCTGGATGGCACGATCTTTCGAAAAGTTAGTGGACAGTGGGAAAAATGATACCAGAATGTCGACTACACACTTCGAATACTTGATTGATTCAGTGACGAGGCGGGGGGGGGGGGGGAAGAGGACACCAAATAATAAGGCTGTTCACAATAAAGTGAGCACCTTTGAAATCGACCTTAGAAAAATATCACTGCCTTTACCTGCACATATTTTAACGGGCGCACTGAGTGGCATGCGTCCAGTAATGTTGGTATAGGCTGTTCACGGTAAAATGAGCACTTTTGAAAGCTTCATGCGTCGGTCAGGTGAAACTGTGAAATTATTAGAAAAGTAAAAATTCTACAAATCTGCTCATTTTTTACTTCGAAGCATTAAAATATTCAGAAAGCCAAAGAAATAATTTAAGCTGTCACAAAAGGTTACCTAACACATTTTGTTTGACGTTAATATATGGAACTACTTTCCCCTCCATCGTTACCAACTTGACTTGACACATGTCACTCATTGCGCCTGTTAATATATATCTCAGGTAGGGGCAGTGACTTTTTTCTAAGGTTGATTTCAAAAGTGCTCGCTTTAACGATGAAGGGGAAAGAAGATCCTAGTACTAACGTCGAAAAAAAAGTGTTAGGTAACGATTTGTGATAAATTAAATCATTTCTATCGTTTCCTGAATTTTTTAATGCATCGACGTGTAAAAATGAGCAGATTTTTAAAAATATATTTGCTTTTACAATAATTTCAGAGTTTCTGTTGACCGACGAATGAATAAAGTGATGAGGCCCATGGCAATGTTAACTTTACATAAGGTGGAAGAACACACAACGTGTATACAAGTAGATCTGAAGCAGGGTTTTCAAAAGTGCTCATTTGACCGTGAACAGCGTATAGGGAAGCTATCTCGGCCCAAGAAAGATTAGGGTGACCTTGGGTTTTCTGGAAACCGGTAATTCATACAGTAGTCTGCACTATCTCGTCAAGATTTCTGCATGTTCAGAAAGTGTCTCGAGCAGTCATTGAAGCACAGAAAGAACACATGCAGATAACTATAGTACTATCATTACTATATTTTTTAATGTGTATAAACTCATGCAAATGTTACGTTTATGCGTGCAGATTAAGGATCCTATGCACTGATACGTTTTCTGTGAAATCGTTGTTTGCGCATAAACGCGTATCTCGGTAAATGAAAGTTCTGGAAATACGCCCTTTTGTCAGAAAAGTTAATAAATATATATATATATATAATATATATATATATATATATGGTGCTTTTTTTTTTTTTTTTTACTTTTGTCATATTAAGTGTATTCTCGGAGAAAAAAAATTCGTGAAAATGGTCAGATATATCGCATTTTTAAAACTTGCCTTTGCAGTTTCCTTAAGCGGCAAGTGAAAAACACAAAGATACGGAAGTAGTTTAATCTGTGAGCTTTCATCGCGTGCAATAACACGCCTGTGTTACGGATCCAATTTGCGTAGTACAGTGTTACGACGGCAACACTGCGCGTCATGCGCGTAGGAGCGATGAGGCGCTAGGCGTGAGTTGTAACTGTCGCCCGTATCGCTCCCTCGCCTCTTGACCTCGGACGCGCAGTTGCATAGTCCCCTTAAGTGACACCACAGAGCACTACTTTGCGGCGAAACGAAACGAAGTGCTCGCAGACAAACGTACGGCACGCATTAGGGCTGTGCACGCCCGTGCTTATTGCAAGCCTAGCGCGTTTGTTCCTTCGCAAGTCACGTGTGTGTGTGTCTATATATATATATATATATATATATATATATATATATATATATATATATATATATATATATAATATATAAAGGATAACAAATTGCTGGTGGATGAAAAAAGTAACTAGGGCCTCGAAAGTGCTCTCATTACAGTGAACAGCCTTTAGGAATGCAAAGCAGGTTTCAGCTGGAGTTCCGTTTGAAAGTCTGGACACATCTTAAGGGGACCGACTATGTAATAAAACCATTTGATGCGACGCAGTGGCGCGTGGGGAACTGTTGTTGCAAGGTAGGCTGGCGTGAGCTGTGAGCTGTGCTCTGTTGCTTGCTAGTTTACACTTCCACCACTAAAACGTAGCTCGGCAGGTGACGCCACAAGACGTCTGCAATGGGTCTCTTACTGCTCGTTTGTGAATGGTCGGATTGCATTCAGTTTCCTTTAACTGAGCAAGCACCATGTTACTTCGCAACACTTCACCACACGCCACTGTTTGCGCGTATACGCGAGTCCCAGTAAATAAATTTTCTGGGAATACGACTTATCACCAGAAAAGATAAAAACATGTAATCTATAGCCGTATAGTTTTGCTTTCGTCATATGAAGTGTAGTTAAAGAGAAAAAAGACACCGTGAAATGGCAAAGAAATCGCAATTTTAGAAGGGGCCGTGTTGGCGTAGTGGTTAGACTACTCGCCTCCCAACTCCGCGAACCGGCTGCGATTCCCCCCCCCCCCCCGCCGGATTTTTGCAATAGGGAATCGTGCCGGACGATGCCGCTGGTCGGTAGGTTTTCTCGATGATCTCCACCTCGCCCTTGCATTCCGGCGCTGCCCCATACTCACCTCACTTCACCCACATCGGTTCTCAAGACCTCGATAGAGCCGTCCAAATCTCTTCAATCACTCACTCGCATTTTTAGAGCCTGCCCAAACAGTTCCTTTGAGAAGTAGGTATAAAAAGTACAAATATGCATCTGTATTTAAATACGTTGGCTTTCGTCGAGTGCAATGCAGTCCTGCTGTTACAGATATAATTTACACAGTACAGCGTTACGACGGAAACACTGCACGCCTTGCACGCAGGAGCGATGAGGCACTAGGCATGCGTGTTAGTGTCGCCCGTATCGCTTCCTCGCTTCTTGAACTTCAAAGGGCAGCGATTTTCCGCGTCTGAAGCTAAGAAGCATAGGGGAGATACGGACGATAATGCAAGGCGCCCCAAGTGCGTGATCGCCACTAAGAGGAAGGCTGTAAACTAGCGTGCAGTGTTCCCGTAGTCCTGCGTACACCCATGGGACTTTAAGAGGCGACGCCATCCTTTTGTTGGTGGGAAGTCTCTAGCAAAGTTCCGTACAGAACCCTTCAGTATTTTGTACGTATCTGATGCGATGCGTATATTTTGCGATAGAGCGCTACGAAAAACTGTTTTCTAGCCATGGTGTAATGGTATGACGTGATGTTTCTAATACGCGTGACGTCTTGTAAGCACTTAAGTGACTTTGCCTGGCCAACCCAAAACATATCAATTTAAATGGCCTGCAGTTGTGCTACTTGTTTGTCAAATTTGGTATCAATCTGCAAGGTTTTCCGAGCTATGTTGCATATATACGAATTTAGACAAAATATTTAATGATTTAAGTATCTATTACCAGCTTCATACATGCCAGGAAATAGTAACATTGCCGTGCAATTTTGTATGATAGCGCGACATGAAAAAGTGAAGTTTTATTTCATATATATTGACAAATTCATACCAAATATAGCAGTCAAGTAGAACTACGGCAGATGATACAAACTGGTGCATTTTAAGTGGTTCATGCACTTATTTAAAAAATGGAGGCCACATTTCTATTTAAGTTTAGTATGCTATATTTTTAAAACCACGTAATCAATTCCAACACAAATTTGTATGCTGAAAGTATATATTTAAACTGCCAAATGTGTCTACACAAAATCTCTTTTGAATATTATTTTTTTAAATAGTATCACATGGAAAAAAAAATTTTTTTTTGTAGATTAGCACATTGGACGAACGTTTAGTAGTTTCGTGGCAAAAAAAAAAAGCGTATTTCAAACCCACTGAGACACAGTTCGAGCGCCCGGGCAGGCCGGCCCCTTAACATGTTACTTTGATTTGTGCAGTGGAAGGGTTGAGCCACCTACCTTGGTGAGGATGTAGTCGAATATGCTGGTCCAGTAAAAGCTGGATATGCCGCCAGACAGCGCCAGAGTCAACCCCACGCTCACCAGCAGCAGCGCGCGTACCACTTTCTTCGACCACATGTCCACTGCACGTCTTCCTCCTGCAACATAACGAAACATAATAATAATAATAATAATAATAATAATAATAATAATAATAATAATTTCGTCGTGAAATATCTCCAAATACGCTGTCACCCACATTTCACATCGTACACTCTAAATCTGAATCAGTGAGAATTTCACTGTTTCAATCAGTCAAACGTATCTGACTGATTCGACAGCCACAACAGTAAGTTTAACTAATGAATAAGTGGGGGAAAAAATGCCAGATTTCCTTCACATTGATTCAGTGACATTTTCCACTGATTCACCAGTGATTTTTTTTCACTGTTTACAGAGTGGTTTATTTTTGACTGATGAATCAGCTAAACAGCGTGTAAAAATGGCCGTCAAACAACGTTTAAAAATGGCCGCTAAACAAAGTGTATCAAGTGAAATAGCAACGAATACAACAATACAAAATACTTTCTGAAATGTGTTTCGTCTTTCAAAACGGCCACCTTTCATTCCGTTTTTACGTATTTCATTTCGTTTTCATGTAATCGTCACATCGCTCTGTTCGAAGATTTAAACTGCATATAATGCGATGAAGAGAGTGCACTCATATATACTATTCGTTTTAACAATCGTTACAGTACCCATTAAACCAAAAACAAGAGTAAGAGCACACAATTTGAATCGATTTCGAGGCTAAAGTATGTCAGATATTTCCCCCTCATTTCTTCACCATGGCTTGGTAGCACACATGGTAAGGATGAGTGAGTTTGATCTCGGCCACCTGCGAAACTTTTTTTACATTTTTATATTACAGTATATTGAACAATATGAATAGTAAACTATCGTAAATATGTTTATTTCACGTAATTATTTGGATACATTCAATAAAAACAATATTTAATTCGCTACTGCAGTCGGCCGTCACTTATTCAATCAGTGAAATTGTTTCACGTCACTTGTTCAATCAGTGAAATTGTTTCACGTCACTTATTCAATCAGTGAAATTGTTTCACGTCACTAGTTCAATCAGTGAAATTTCTTCACAGAAACTATCAGTGGTTTTCCACTGATTCTACGTGGAGCCATTTTCACTGATTCTAGTAGTTGAATTTCACTGCGAATCAGTACTTTTCCACTGATTCAATTTTATAGTGTACCTCAGCAGGGGCGGATCGAGAAGGGCGAGTGAGTAGAGAGATTTGGGCAGCTTCTGGGTACGACGGGACGAATTGCCAAACTAACTTCACATTTGTGCATTTCCTTGCATGGCAGTTAGGCACACCTTTCCCTGAGACTTCACGGTCGGTCAATGTAACACATAATCCTGTCGATAATGGTTCCTTCCTTGAACTGCAATTTACAGTTGTATCGCAGACTGTGTGGCCAGCAAACATAGAAGAATTCCAATATGCATTCGAGATGAACCGATTTTTTTTTCATATATAATGTCGCAAAAAAATGATTGGCGATACTGAAAAAAAATACAACTCTACGTATAAGACCTATCAGTAGAGCCCCGAGCATTTCGCGGATTGAGTTGGCAGCAAGCTAGGCTGGACAGCCCTCTATACACTCGAAACATTATCGTTTGCTTATTGGTTGCTGTGATCAAGTGAGGCCTCTGTACAGGACTGTTTAACACTCACTCACACTACTGCTTCCTGCTTATTACTGGCTCACAGTTAAACGGGGCGTGTCTAATGAGTAGTTGTCCAATCACAACAGTAGGAGAAAAGAACAAGTGTTTGGAGTCTACCTTGCCACCGAATTAATTTGCGAAATACTCGTGGTTCTACGCTATCAGAAGAGCGTCACGAAAGAAAATTACTCGTGCTTGGGAAAATATAAGGCAACAGCAAGTTCAGTAGGTACACTATTCCAAAACACGAATTTTGTATTATTTGTTATTGGTATTATAAGCAAGGAAAATAGCGTGAATGAGCGGGTGAATGAGTTATTTAGTTAGTGATGAATAGCATTAGTAAAAACTAAAAATAACAATTTATTTTAGTTATAACGTTAAGCTCTGGCTTAGTCACTTGGCCTGTGGCTACTATTGTTAGTTAAGAGGTAGGTGCTGATCAAAGAAATTGTCATGAAAATCTAAAAAATGTGCTTATATCTCAAATTTACCTAATGGGGTGTCTTTTTATCCCCTGTACACTAAATGATTCCTTTTACTTTACCAATAATCTAAAATTGTCCCTCGAAGAGCAACCTGTAGTACTGCTATAGCCTAGGCCTCTCAGTTCTTTTAGTTTAACAGTTTTTATTGTGTATACAATGTATGAGAATAACTAATATCTAATGAATAACCATAAAATAAATACACAATCATCAAGTTATGCTGTATGCTAATTCTAAAATGATGTGATTGTGTGTTCATTTGAGATGATCAAAAATGAACATAATAGTTTGGGATGTGAAGATCAGTAAATATCTGAGGTAAACAAATAAAAAATTTTTGACCATTCTGGACAAGCTTGTATTATAATATCCCTTTACACAATATCCTTTACGAGAATTCCACAAACAAATCCTGTTAACACACTGCACTTTGTTTCATGAATGCGCAGTAAATTTTGAGAGTTCCAGAAATGTACATGTAGTGTAATTGTTGTTTAGTATGTATTTCTCCACCACAGATATCAGGTGTTGTGCTGGCTGTAAAGTTAACAAGGTTCGTGGGCAGTTTTCAGTTACAGTTTTTAAACAAGGTAGGCCTACTTGTTAAAAACTACATACATACATACATAGTATGCAATATTTGATATAGGCTATTCACGGTAAAAATGAGCACTTTTGAAAGCCCTGCTTAAGATCTACTTGTATGCACGATGTGTGTTCTTCCGCCTTGTGTAAGATTAAAATTTTCATGGGCCTCATTACTTTATTCATGCTTCGATCAAGTGAAACTGTGAGATTATTAGGGAAGTAAATATTTAACAAATCTGCTCGTTTTTACACTTCGATGAATTAAAAAAAAATAGAAAAAGAAAGAAATAATTTAAGTTATCGGAAATTGTTACCTAACACTTTTTATTCGACGTTATCATACGGAAATAATTCCCATCCGTCGTTACCAACCCAGTAAGGGCGCATACCCAGAAAATGGTATATATCGATATTGCTTATCACACAGAACACGAATTTACTAGCGACATCAGAATATTCGTAATGCGATAGTGGGGAGGGCAATAAATACCAGGAAAATTGTTGGGTAAAACACATAATTATGTATAATTTATGTAAATAAATTTGGTTTGCTGCGCTAAATGCAGGTTGACCTAACCTATTCAATTTGTTACTCCACAAACACTCGTATTTCCATACATTAATTCTATTTTATCACTTAACATGGACATAATTGCAAAGAAACACTTTACTTTCGCACAATAATTTGACTTAACACGTCAGATGAAAAGAATCGCAACGAAACATTCTTAACAGCACTCGTACATAACATGCCTTCGCACAGTCAAATTCACACGGTACAATGAAATTGCGCAGTATCCCAGCATACAACCGACACGTGAAACAGCTAAAAACCAAAATCGATGTGTATTTGTTTCCTGTCTCTGTGCATTTTTTTTCAACGAACGTATCGTAGCAATACACGTAGGTTGCTTGTAAACAACACACGTGAACATATTTTTGTATGATATAGTATATGTATATTTTTCTACTATTAATATGTTACATAGTAAAATCCTGAGAATAAACATTAATAAATGTTACTTTCGATTTACTGTTTTTTTCTGGCGGTGTAAATTTGTTTATGTTATAATCTTGTCGAGAATGGCGGGATGAAAATCGTCATAACTGAAACTTAATTAAAACTGTTCATTTTTAACAAAATACTACTGATAACTTTGGCAAATGGTCGATAAAATTGCTGCAATTGTTTCAATTAATTAACATGATAATATTACAAACATTTTTGATTGCTGGAAACACTAATCTTGCGAGCCAATATAAGACTTTACATTTTGATGCACACAAGTTAGGAAGCAAATACTTTTCATCACAGTCATATACTACTCAAAATTTAAAATGTATAATTTCAACAGTTATGCATTTGATGTATTTTCAGAGTACATGACTACAAAACAAGATAATACCAATGAGAAATACAAGTCTGCGCGAACAAAAATATTGTTAAATAAGAGTAACGTGAGTTTTCTTTGTACTGAAACTGTTTGCCTGCAATTAAACATAATTTTCGATGAAAGATTTTATCTGATTTTTGTCGAGTTTAAGAGAATAATACGAAATACGCCAAACATATTAACTTTTGTAAAGCATCTGCCTATGTTAAACACAAGTGAAGCCAAATACCTACCTTGTCTAACCTGTTCACGCAAGTTTTATAGAGTACACTCCCAAAGTGGTAGTTACAGTGGTTGGAAAAGCAACTGTTTACAAAACTATGTAGAAGTAGCAACATTCCAACTTTTTGACACCTAGCACGGTAACTAATTCTGTGATTTTTTCACAGATGGTACTTCGTCAAGATGGCCACTTTTTTGGTGCTTGTAGCAGTAGGCGCCGAATTCAGACGTTTGATCTTAGTACAGCGTGTTACAGCAAAAAATTAATGAATTAATAAAAACCCTCAGAAACAGATTAAACAAGGCAAAAGAGATGCTTAATGTGTATTGATTTACGTGTTGAAATAAAGTTATACCTATAGTATTAATAGAAATTTGCATAATTTTTACACAAATTTTTGTATGTATTACAGTGAGAAGTGAGCAGATGTGTACATTGATAAAAAATTTTTTCTGCAATTATTGTTGAAGCTAGCGCACAGATGTGGTACCTATTGTTTGATAGAGTAATTTAGTGAAATAAATCTCTCAGCATGATACACCTTGGCTATTTTAGATTAATGCGAGCCAGATATTTCCAGATAATTGCATTTTTTATGCACTTCTACGAAAGTATCCATCGACAGGCATAAAAAATACAGCTTTCAGTTATCAGATTGATACAACCTCTACTGTGGTACTTGCATCAGTATATCAGTTTCTTTCAGTATCATGCCATTACTTATTGACAGTATAAAGTTACATTTCCAGAAGTGTCTTTAAGTGTATCATTTTGTTAGTATCATTCTGAAATAAATACCCATATTGTGATCGTACATAATGTACAGTTTTACAACAAATGAAAAATTTAGGGTTTTGTTCCTTAATGTCACTCGCCTCGAATTATCTGAAAGGAAAGAGTTTTCTTCAAATGTTACATGATAAGCAATCTTAACCTTCCTCTCACTTGCACACCAGACTCTATAACCATTTCTGTGATCTGCATACCCTAAAAACACACATTCAACAGCCCTTGGGCCAAACTTGCTAGATGGCTCGACTCTAATCCAAGATCTATATCAAAATACCTTCAGTATTTGCTGAACCTCTTCAGTAACCCTTTTACATGACCAAAATCCATGTGGAATCTTGTCTGCAATAGCCTTACTGGGACACAGATTCCGTATGAAGTATGCAGTGGGTATAGGCTCTGTCCACAAGTATGTGGAAACACCTGTTTGTGTCAGCATGCACCTTGCCATTTCTATTCGTGCCCTATCCTGTCTTTCTGCCACACCATATTGTTGAGGGAACTTAGGCACAGTTATCCTGTGCATGATTCCATTCACTCGCAGAAACCTCAGAAAGTCACTACTACAAATTTTCCCTCATCAATCAAATTGCAAAGTATTTATCTTTACACCTTGAGCATCCTTCACCTCAGCCTTGAACAAAAGAAACTCTCATTCATAGTGTCACTCTTTCTGTGCAAAAATTTAACCGAAACATACCTGGAAAAATCATCTATGAGGGTTAAAACATGCCTTGCATCTCCAACCGAACATGGGCGAAACACTGTGAACCAATTATAGTGGGTTTATAGTGCACCAGTTACTTTTCCTCGGGAAAGGAATCTTCGTCATCTTACCCTTGATGCACACCTGACACTTAATACCTTCACCTGCTTTAGTTGAACGAAGATCAGTTAACCCTGGAATTTTCACAAATGCTGCCTCATGCAGATGACCAAGTCTCTCATGCCACACGACGACTGATCGTAGTGCAACTGTGTCGATTAGATCTTGCTTCCACTGCTGCTCCTCTGCTACAGCCACACTTCTTGATTCGAGCTTGCTAACAGTCTTTCACCATTTACCTTTGCGGAAAAGACACTTTCTCTTTCTTCAGTGTCAGTATCTACACCAGTATCTACACGTTAGCTGTAAGCCACATTAAGAAACACCTTGATTTAACGAAGTTTGAATACTACTCTACATTTTCCTAATATCCCGTCCTGCTTTCTACTATAAATGGTCTCATCCTACAAGTAAACAATTTTTCTTCACTACTAGTTTCGCTACGAGTTTAGTCTACACTTCGTATAGGCCTAAGAGAGCGTCCATTTGCGATAGAACATTCTACACAACGCCATGTTGGAACGGCGTTTTTACCAGCTAAGAACCAGCATATTTTATCCATAATGAAAATTACTGTATATGTGTGTATGTATACTGGAAATTTTTTATGACATTAGCACTCGGGATAATGTATTAATCTTCTTTTTTTTTTTTTTTTTTTAACTGGTGAGGCTGACATTAGAAACAGTTCGGATACCAGTAAAATATACCCTCATTCACAAATTAATTCTCGCAACGAAATTATTCTTCAGTTCTATGTAACTCAGTGACTTACAATTTTAGACAGGAGATTTTCCCTAAACTACCTCCTAATTGTTTCAGATGAACTGTAACATCAACTGGCTCTTTCCTTCTGATAGGGGTTCGTTAGTATGGATTAATTCATGATTATAAAGTACAGTGTCCTTCATGTCTTCTGGTACGACAATTCCAGTCAGAACCCATGACTTGCCTTCCTGTTGGTCGTCCGAATAAAAGTGATGAACTGAAGTTGGACATAAATGACAAAGTTGTTTGGGGCTGTTTACCAATAGGCATAGGACATGGGCCTCTAGTAGAATTACTTAGTGTTGCTGCCATTTCTCCTATGGGCCCTGATTGCTTTCCCAAACATGAGAAAATAATAGGAAATGTATGGGAATAGGTACTACAGCAACATATGGATGAAGCTACGAAGGAAGAGTGGAAACTAGCCAAAGCCAGTGGGAGAGTAATTACTGAAAGTTTTGTAGAACATATACTGACAACTGCAATAGTTGATGGTGGCTGGAGTAAGAGGTCATGCGGTCATCGATATTCAGATAAGTCTGGATGTTCAGTTATTATTGGCTATTACACAAAGAAAATATTGTACCTGGGTGTAAGAAATAAGTACTGCTCTGTTTGCACACGAGCAGAGAGAGAAAAGAAAGAACCGACAGCTCACATATATTACGAAAACTGTAATAGCTCATCAACTGCAATGGAACCCGATATTATTGTCCAGGGATTCATTTACAGTGAGGAGGTGTACAAACTTAGGTTTGAAAAATTTGTGGGCGATGGTGATTCAAATGTGCATTTGGCCATTATTAGTAATGTTTCATATGGTAGGATTGTACGGAAGTGGGAATGTGCCAACCATGTTATAAAGAACCTGAAGAAGAATTTGTATGCAGTAGAAAAAGTATAATCAGCTAAGTATCTTAGTGAGTCTAAGATACAGTCCATATGCCGTTGTGCACAAGGATGAATAAAATACAACAAAGGAAATCTTGACACTATGATGGCCAATCTCACAAATGTGCCGAACCATGTATTTGGTGAACATACACAATGTCGTCAAGAAATTTGTGACAGATGTGGCACAAAGGTACAGTCTTGTGCCCTTGATTCTATTCCTTGTGAAGTTATTACAAAAATTAGAGTTCTGGTCGACAAAGTATGCTCAAAATCACACGCACTTCTCATGGACTTGATAAACAACAATCCAGAAATATTTATATAATTAGCGGCCAGAATGGTCGGTGGGAAACAGATAAATCGTTCTCAGCAAGGTTCATATTCCCGCAGAACAGCAGGCGCAGGTTTGAGTTTCCAGCTAAGCTACAAATAAAACAACGTCACGTTTAAAACAGTTACTGGACGGAGCCCTGGAATTATCGTCAAGCGATTGATTGCAAAAAGGCAGAAGCAACAAGCTAACTGCAGAAGAAGATTAAATATGAGTGAATGTGTGATTTAAAAAGTGCATGCGAAACCTGACAGGAGCTATGGGTCCCTTGCAACTAAGCCTCCTGCTGCGGGAATGGAACTGGAAGTGCTGACAGAATCTGTATTGAAGATCATACAAGTCAACCATTCAGAAAAGGACATGCTCGAGTCTCAAACGAGACACCAAGCTAACAGTGAACTATGGGTGAACAGTGAACGAAGACAGCTACTAACTGCATCATATTTTGGACGTGCGTGTAAAATGAGAGAACACACATCATGCCGCTCCACAATAGAAGCGACTGTGTACATAACCACATTGTTAGTTGCAGCTGTGGTACCTGGCACAGCTATTAAAGGGGTTGCTATTTCCCAGTATGAAGAACTCACAGGAAAAACTGTCCAGAAATGCGGTATTTTCATTGACACAGGGCACTGTTTCCTTGCCCCCACTCCTGATGGCATTGTAGGCGATAATGGAATTATGGAAGTCAAGTGTCCATATTCTGCCAGGTATATCTGTCCCACTGATGCCGCGAGAGATAGCTGGAAACTTTTTTCTGCACTTTATCGGATGGAAAGCTGCAATTACGTCGTTCACATGATTATTTCTTTCAGGTTCAAGGTCAACTCCATGTTACTGGACGTTCGTGGTGCGATTTCGTTATAAGGACATTGAAGGGCATCTCCATTGAAAGTATTGTAAAGGACGACAAGTTTTGGGAAAGCGAAATGATTGCAAAACTCACTCGATTTTACCATTGGTGTCGACTGCCGTAGTTACCAGATCCCTGCCATCGTAGAAGGCAAGCGATTCGCGAGTCTTCATACATAACAGATACACAAAGTGCGGCAAAGAAACGTAAAAATGTATAAAATTATTTTGAGTACACTGCAATAACTATTACGTGTATCGTATATTACCTATGTTGTGTATATTTTCAATGAACTATGATAATGATCATTATTTTACTTTACTTGCATGACTAGATACTGAAGTAGGCATAAGTAATGTAATGATTTTTGTGCTGTTCCTTTCGAGTAAAAGTAACTTGCTTTTACTGATAGATTTTTTTGTTTCGATAGTGAGGGTGGCAAATACTTTACAATTGGTTCAGTTGAAACAAAGCTCATAAAGCTAGTGGTTGAACTGTAAATAGTATAAATGAAATCATTGTTCATAATTTTATATTAATTTATGTTTCTCCGTCAGATCTCATGTTACAGTACCACGAAGGAAGAATCAAATGTTTATTAAAATGTAGTTGTGCCTCTTTGTAGAATGGTATTGTTAAATTTTTTCTATACTGTTCGATAATATACTAAACAGATAAATGTCATTATAATGTGATACAAACTAATTGTGGTGGTGTCAGGATTGCACATCATCCTATTTTTATTTCTATAATGTATAAAATTTTCTGGCTGTTTAATTGTATTTTTAAATACGCAATATTGAACTTCTATTGTTACCATGAACATTAATTTTTACAGTGTTACAGACACACATTACAAGTGTAAAAGTATATCAAACATTGGCAGAGACTCTGCTTGTTAAATGTATGTTCCTTTGATATCATTGAAACTTGTTTCACCTACAAGTATTTTTAAATACCGTCAGCGGTTAGTCATAATATTTTCAATACATAGCTGAATTAGAGAGATCAAATTTATTTTATACCTGTATATACATATACCGAAATTTGACTTTACGAATTTTTAAATATTTTCAAGTTCTGTGTACGTATGTATTTCACACTACTTTTTTCGTACACTAATAGCATACTGGTTATCACAGTTACGCTCTTGTGTAATAATATGTATTCTGTACTACAGATAAATATTACATTTATCATATTATAAAAACAACGGGCTGTATTTACATTTTATGTAGGTAAATGTAGACGTTAAAGTAAAAAAAATGGGAATGTATGACTTTACTGAAATCAAATGCCTTGAAATACCAAGACGATTTAATAACTTATGTCGGACAAAAGTATGCCACCTTAAAAAAAAAAAAAAAAAATTTTTGTTTTCCTTGATCACGAAATAGAAATTCGCAGAAATATAGTAATACACTTACTTCATAACATCAGCGGCACAAACTATAAATAACTGGTGCAAGTAATGTGCTTCAGAAGAGTTCGCCTTCCAACCATTGAGTTAGCCATGATAGTTGCCCTCGAACTGCAGATCATTTACACGACGAGAAGCAGGTGAAAGAGAAATATCGAACAAATTACGTTTCTTGAAACAACAAACACAAAGCGACTGTTTACGTAGCAGTTTCTATTCACTTGTTTCTTATGTGTGATTTTCATTGGCGGGGCTTTATTATTCACGTTTTCATGTCGTAAGAAATTTTATTTTTAAATCACTGAAAAAAGTGCAAAACGCCTGCAATCTTCCTTTAATAAGCAATCTGTATAACAACGAAATACTTATATATAAAAATTACCCTATAACAGAATATTAATTTCACTTTATCTCACCTTGATAAAATATGCAAAAAACCTATGCATACAAGACTATTGGAATTACATAATTTCGTTTCCTGATTGATTCGCGAACCAGATATTTTTCATTGTCCTGGTCACTACAATCACACGAACTACTTTCCTTGATATGCAAGACGTAAAAAATTTCACAGACCCACTGACTAGGCATTTTGCCATCATTCTTTGCTTAGAACTCAATAACATGTATTCATTTGCTATCCTTTGTCGAACACGAAAATATAAAATCTTTCACTATCACCGAATAGCTGATAAATTAAGGGAATTACGACAATTTCCTTGATTTGTTCTAAGTTTTACACGAGGTAATGTAAATTAAATAGTCATGAACATTTACTCTTCCCATCCCAAATACGACACACAAATGCAACAGCAAATCTAGTATTTGTTAGCGAACTATTCGGAGCAGATTATAACCTTATTTAGACAAAACTTGCAATTGCTGCGCACAAAAAGACTTACTATTGTTCACCATTTGTTTTCAACTACAGACATTAATCGTTGATATTATCGTTACATTTTTGAACTAAAATAAAAGTAGAAATCAGTACCTAACACGAACGACTGTTCCCAAAAACGAAACAAGAAAAATAAGAGAATGAAGCAATCTTCAAATATCTGGTAACCAGCGCAGCAGAGTAGCAAACAACCGCGTGTAGAAATCAGTGTTTTCAACTTGGTTGCTCGCACGGCGACACTACCCTTCACTTCAGGCAGACCTCAGCTGTGAGTAATCCTGTTTGGTAGGTCAAAGTCCATCATCCTCCTTCGCCACCTTCTTTGCTGTCGCCCTGACACGCCGCTTTTCAGGTAGCTATCCTTTTCTTGTCACATCTCAAGTGTCTGCGCGCCAGTCTGGGAAACTCCCGTGCAAGGACTTAAAATACTGTGTATAAAATCGCCATTCAAGTCGCAAAATGACAAATTTATATCAGCATTTCCTACATCCACTGCGTTCCAGTATCACAACGGAGATTTTACTTTGTCCAATGAATTTGTTGACTAAAAATAAAAACCACCGTAGAACAGAATGAGAGAACATTTTCCGCCATCGTAGCCACTAAAACTGAACTCTAAAGGATTCAACGAAATATTCATATTACAGATATGTATGCAAGTAAAAAGCTGGACACTAACCAGCGGCGTGTGGTGAACTGTTGCAAGGTAAGCTGTGTTTTGTTCTGCTCTATACGTAATCGTTTGCTAGTTTACGCATCGGCCACTTAAAGGTAGTAGTGGCTTTGACGCCACAGCACGTGTGTAATGGGAGCCTCGCTGCTCTCTCGTGAGTGGCAGCAGTACATTCAGTTTCTCCCGGCTCCACTCTGGTTACTGGTTCCTGCTGCGCGCGTCGAGTGTGCACAGCACTGAGCAAGCACCAGCTTACCTTGCAACACTACACCACACTCCACTCACACGAAGAACCCATTACAGTGCACGGAATAAACTAATCGCGTATAGAACTGGCATTATTTTAAATAATACAGATATTTGTAATTTTACAAAAATATTCCTTGCTGTATACGTATGCTATAATACAAGTACAATCTCACAATTAACATCTGTATCGCAACAACAAATTGCTCGCAATAAAGTTGGCGCGGGAAGGTTGATTGCTTTTTGTGGAAGGGGGGGGGGGGGGGGGGGGTGGGGGAGCGGACTACCAACAACATATAAATAATTAACAGCTTTGTTAATGCAAATTTTTTTGGTGCGTGGTATGGAGTTTAAATTCAAGCCCTACTAAAATGACATACGATTAATTACCCTTATAACGCGTAGTAACGGTTTAGCTCCGGTAATTCGAAAGATCACGTGAAACCTGCGGCAGCAGGGCGAAGAGCAATTTGATACAGTTTGATATGAGCACATAACCCGAGTTTTAAATCCCCCAATATATTTAGTTATGCAGATTTCTTCGATTGTCTCTGCTATACTACAAAAGGGAACTTTTTTTTTCTCATAGATATAATTTGTGCCGCAAAATGAAAATTTTTACCGAAGACACGATAGTTAAGTGTGACTTAACGCAGCTTCACGTAGTTTCCATCATTGGTAAATAGTTCATAACGCGTTCAGTTTGCTTGACTTCGCTATAGTGAATGAGTGAATAAAACCATGTGTTTTGCAAGCTGGAAGAAAAAAATCTTAACGAGACATGTGTTATATTATGGTTGGTTTTGTTTTCAAGTAAGCGACTGTAAACACTTTCACTGCGAAGATGAGATGGCAGCATCCTACGGAACAACATTTAAACGTTACTGCCTGCCTTCAAAGAAGTTAATTCATCTTGAAAGTGTGGTGCAATGTAGTAAACATTCTACTTAAAATCAAACCAGCTGTATGATTACCGAAGCTTTAGCAGTTTTCAGGCATGTTCGTATTCAAATCGGCAGAACTTAACTGCAAAAAAAATTCCGTTTAACTTTTTAAACATGTAAGGTATTTTTTTCTGACCAATGTGCGGTATGAGAAGTTCACAAAACAGCAGTCTGCAAGTACATTAATAAATGCTGAACTTTATTATCAGACGAAATTGCTAACGTTTTTTTGAGAGAACACGTGAAATTTGTCGTAACTATTGGAAAAAGCCGTTAATACTTATACGTGTATTTATATACTCCCTTGAGAGGATAAACAGGTCATCTTTGCCAATCAGTGCCCAGGTTTTTAACGTCTTGGACAGAGAGTAACGACTAAATTATGTGCCCCGATATTATCCGCGTTTACAAAATCACCTCTATCCAAAT
The DNA here is from genome assembly GCA_029891345.1 of Dryococelus australis. NCBI lineage: Eukaryota > Metazoa > Arthropoda > Insecta > Phasmatodea > Phasmatidae > Dryococelus > Dryococelus australis. Next base: position 356,125,039 of record CM056993.1, on the reverse strand, counting down.
TACTAGAGATTTATCAGAATCTATTTTCAGGTAATTTGTAGGACGCAATTACGTTCGTTTCTTTCGACTACACCGTGAAGGAAAACAGCATAAAAGTCGTTAATTTCAACCGAGTGTGACGCGAGACTAATCGAAAATCTATTATAATTTGGAATTTGTACATCAAAAATGACACCAACCCTCTGTGAGTATGACTGATGTAGTGCACTCAAAAGCACGTGGCGTTTAACACATATGTTGTATATTAATTGATTGATTGAGGAGAGATAGCGGCACATTGTCTTTATGGCGACACGAAAGTATGGGAATATTATTTTATGCAATAGCTTACGGGTTTTCGTTAACGAAAACAGCGATAAAAGTGCATTTGAAAGTGAGATAAATTACTGTAACCTTCAGTATTCCGTGTCATATGTTTTGATAGCAGACATTAACTGAAATTATTGTGAATTCACTTGCTACATATTACTTGGAGAAAGAGAGATGTTTCGGAAGCTCTTACAACGGAATCTTTATGACAGATGAGGGCGAAGAGAAGTGAGTATAGAGCAGCGTCGGAATGCATGGGCGGGGGAAACGGGATATCCCCGAGAAAATCTGCCGACGAGCGGCATTGTTGGGCGTGATTTCCCACGTGAGTAACATGTATAGTCCATTCACAGTTTCTTCAGCCTTTTTGAATCAAACCTTTGAAAAATCTCCCCATGTATGACGTGTTTAGTTATTTCCTGAATACGTCCTGTATCACAAGTGTTTTATACTTGTGTTCATAAAAGTTACTTTTTTTTTAAATGTTAAATTGAAATGTTATTCATATTTTATCTATAAATTATATTGCTTCATTGATATATAATACGAATAAAAATCAGGGAGAAAATAGGCACAGAATTTTGGTAGCGCCTAGAGAGAAATATTCCTTATACAAAATACTGTTACACTTAGTGCGCACGAATGTGGTGCGTTGTCCCTCTGGTGTAATTCCCCAGACTTAGTTAAGCTTAGTTTGTACGAGGCGGAGGAATATCCTGGAAGTAGAACTGTAGCAGGGCTTCAGAAAAGGCTGAAGTAAGCGTGATTGGACTATATAAAGATTTACATTGTTGCTTAAATCGGCTTTTCCGGATATATAGGAAATATGGCGAAGATTACGTACGCTAGCTGCACAGTAACCAATCTCCATGTTCTAACATTGGTTTTTTTTTTCTTCTTTCCAATAGCAGTGTAAAAAGTGGACTGAATTTGAGGTTAACGTAAGCAAGCGTTTATGAGATGTTGGTACTCATTCTCTGCCTTAGTTCTGGGGCCGCGGTGGAGGTCCAGTAGTCAGACTACTCGCCCTCCCACCTAGGAGAACAGGGCTCGACTCCCGGTGGTGTCCTACCTGCCCACGTGAGAATCGTGCCATATGATGTCTCCGCGCTCATATCACATCACCCGCGTCGGCTCTCAAGACCTCGATGTCGAGAGTCCCTCAAATCTCCCCACTCCGACTTAGTTTTAAAGCAACTAAAATACGATCATATAAGGCAAAGTATTCTAATTTTATAAAAGTTCGAATCTGTTGAAAATTCAAACGTGTGAATTGGATAGGTTCATTGGCAATGGCCTAGTAAGTGTTGGGTACAAGTGTAGGATAAGGAAATCGGCCTGCATCATCTTTAGTCTACTCTGGCATATTAAATAATTTGAATGACTTTCCCTGATAAACAGAATGTTGCAAAAATATATATCACACTTAGGGAGAACAATCCATATGTCTTATGCCCGATTGCATCATCGTGGTTCCAAACTCGATCTGAGATCGAATCTAAGATTGACAGAGAAAACTGTTGCACCATTCGAGTTCATTGCTGGACTGGAGATCGATATGAAGTTCACTTCGAACCGCTGAAATTGGCGGTTCGAAATTTCGACCCGAGATTAGCAGCCATCGTCAAGTGTAGTTTCAAAATACACCATCAGATAGAACTACGTTTGATGGTGTTTTGGGAAATTAAAACAACATTATACGCACTTGAATATTATTCAGTAATATTCGTATAGCAATAATTCACTTAAAACAGATAAAACATCGCACATCTAGTTCTACCTATAGTGAAAAATACGTCTACTTCCATGACGTCACATATTACGAACCAGAAGCAAAAATTGTTTCATAATTAATCTCGATCACTCACTCTGGAACCAAGATCGACGAATCGGAGATCCAGGATCATGAAATTTCGTTGGTGCAACACCTTTACATTGGAACCTAGATAAAACTGGATCCTAGTTCGGAACTAGGATCATTCGATCTCGGATCGGGGAAGATGTTGGTGCAACCGGGCATTAGCGGAAGAAAAAAAAAATATATGAACATAGGTCCGGAAATGCTTCGTTTCTTTACCACATCTCCCATTACATAACGTACTTTGTATGACCTGCGGGTTGAATCATATTTTTGTGTGAAATGACACCACAGCTGTAGTGTGATGGTAGCCCCATACCAGACGTGTCGAACCGACCGTTTAGTCGGACACAGCGTGCTGTTCGATGCAGCACCGAGCTTGAAGTTGCGAGTGACACGTGCACATCAGTCGGACGTGGGTAGTGTTAGAGAATGGTGCGATTCAAACGGTCAGGAATTGTTTAGGGATACATCGACGCATACAGAAGTCCAAGCGATGGTGTGTTGATGTATGCATCTGTGCTGACGGATGGGCGTCCCATACTTGTAACAGTACTATGGAAAGGATGAAGCTATCAGGGGAATCGTTTTTTTTTTCTTGTAGCTGGTTTCTTGCCGAGACGCGAGGTGGCTTATATAATTTCTACAGTTTGCCCGTGGTGTCATTATGGAGAAAGTGTTTTATACTAGTTATAGACTTTTCTTCCCCCCCCCCCCTCCTTTTTCTATCTAGCGCACATTAAAAGTGCATTTGTTTGAATCTCGGAGGATGATCAAAAGAGATGGTTAGCGTAATTCGCTGTCATGCAACTCAAGTGATTACAGAACTATCTTACGACGAGGTCGGATAACTGAGAAAAAAAAAGCGAGAACTCCACCAATGACTTTTTTCGTTCCACTGTATTATTTTGTGCTCAGTTGTAATACTTCTGTTTCGGAAGGCCACAGCTTCAATACCAGCAGCACTATAGTAGTTCAAGCGACGACTGCGAGAGCACGATGGCCACGAAGATATTTTTTGTTGCGTTGAGGGACCTGAGCGACTCTTAACAACTAGGTCTTGAGAGCCGATGAGGATGAAATGAGGTGAGAATGGAGCTGCGCCGGAATGCAAGGGCGGGTAAATGGGGGATCCCCGAGAAAACACGCCGACCAGCGGCATCGTCCGGCACGATTCTCCCTTGCGAAAACCTGGGAGTGAACTGGCCGGGGATTGAGCCTGGATCGTCTTGGTGGGAGGCGAGTAGGCTAACCGCCGAAAATATATTTTGTTTCTTGGACACATTTTTGTATGGCCTTAATATTTTCAAAATGACATGTCAGAGTCAAAATATTAGTGTTATTTTCAATATACGAATAAATTAAAACAAGCTCTATGCAGAAAATTTGAAAAGATAATTTGCAAAACTTTACTCGCAGCCACAAATAAAAACTACGCAAGAATTTAGTTTTTTTTTTCCCCCAGGAATTATTTGAAATTGCAAAAAACACTTCCTTGCGAGATATTATATATATTTTGAAGTAGCTCTTGGCATATTGTTCCAAGGTGAATTATTTAATTTATGTACGTAAGTTTGTTTTCATTATTTGTACATTTCTAAAACAGCAAAACTGTGATTTTGTTATGAATTTATAAGAAAACTAAGCACTCAATTATTATTTTGGCTACTTAAAGAGTAATTACTAATAATGGCTAAAAGTTGGCTATGTGGCACAAAGAAAAAATTGCGTTGTTTCGGGACAAACGCCCTTAAAGTCGATGCCAGAGATAGATAGATAGATAGGTAGATAGAGTAGGTAGAGCACAAGCGAGAGGATATTTTACAGGCCAAGAGTGACCTTATTACTTGAGCCAGGGATAAGTTTATGCAATCCAAAGAATACATTACGATGATGTAGATATAGGCTGTTCACGGTAAAATGAGCACTTTTGAAAGCCCTGCTTAAAATCTACTTGTATGCACGTTATGTATTCCTCCGCCTTATGTAATAATAACATTGCCATCGGCCTTATCACTTTATTCATGCGTCGGCCAGGCGTCACTGTATAATTATTAGAGAATTAAATGTGTTACAAATCTGTTAATTTTTACACTTCGATGTGTTAAAATAAAACCAGGAAGCTGAAGAAATGATTTAAGTTATCACAAATGGTCACACTAACACTTTTTATTCGACGTTATGATATGAAACTACTTTCCCCTCCATCTTTACCAACTTTATTGGGCGCATGACACTCAGTGCGCCCGTTAAAATATATGCAGGTAGGGGCAGTGACTTTTTTCTAAAGTTGATTTCAAAAGTGCTCACTTTCTCGTGAACAGCCTTTATCTTTCCGTCTTCTGCGATATCTCCATCGTTGACTCAGTCATCGTCAATAGGTATGTAAAAATCACGTGGTCCAACAGTGACGAATTCGTATGTTTTCGTTTGAGTTTTGACCGATCTACTTTTTTTTCTTTCTTTTTTTATCGCAAACAAAGTATTTTGCAGTACATTTTCTCTCTGCGCAAGTGGCACTTCCAATTGTACCAAATATTCTTTCTTCAGTTAATCCCCCTCCCCCGTGCTCTACACAGTGTGCGTATGTCCAGCGTCAGCATTTTGTGAAAAATCAAGAGCCGCATTTCAATATATTCATGGCTTTCTTATTTTTTTTTTAGAGGTAGTAGTATTGTGCTTGTAACCATTTTCTTCTAACTTCGTACCTATGGAAAAATTTACATTATATATAATATATATATAAATGTAAATTTTATATATATAAATATATAAATATTTAAAAATAAATATATAAATGTAAATATATATATATATATATTTAAACTTAATTGTTAACACGATAGAAAATTTTATCATAAAGGCTACCGTAAAAACACAAAATAAATTCTACCTTGGTAACTGTTCTGCGACATGTAGGGACTGTGCGTATCGTAACAATGGCCAAGTACTTCTGGCTGCTTTTTGTTTATTCCAACGCATTTTGCTCAAGATCGAGAAAATCATGTTCCTCACACTTCTTTCGTACTGGATTGTATAATTTTCCACACGCGAATGAATTAACGTTAATTCAATGTTACTGTTGACCTCCAGAAAAAAACCGCTTGAAACTTCCAGATCAATGTAACAATAAGAGCGAAATAACATGCGAATTTATACGAGTAGCAACTTTCTTCAGGCAAACAAGTGTGGGTGCCCTAATAGTAAGCTTTTATAGTCTGGCATAGGGTCTGGATAGACTTTTCACTGAAATGAGGAGAAAAGTACTAAATTTTTTTAGATAAGTGAACTGACCTGCAATTCATTAGCATAATATATGTCTTAAAATACAGCGAGGGACCCTTATAGTTTTTAATTAATCTAATCTCGCCAATTCCTTGTATTTGAAACTTGATATTAACCCTTTGAAGACTATTGCAGAGCTCGGGCAAAGCTAGTTGGACGATTTCTCTGTCCTCGAAAACAACATTCGTACGCACGATCTTACGATGGGAACTACTGTGAACCTGCCTTTAAAAGAACATACTCTCTGAACGCACCGTAGTATTCAGGACAATTTGCGAACACCCGTGGCGAAGAATGCCAATACGACACACTAGCCGCGAGGACACTTATAAACACGGACCTACAGGAACAAAACAAGCTCTCAGCAGTTTCGCCGCGAGGCGAAAGGTAAACCAGGACATGTTTATAGTGCAAAATTTTTAATAATACCCTATCGCACCCGGAAAAGCTGTATGTCTGCAGCGAGCCACCGAGAAGAGAAATGCTGCCTGCCTTGGGAGCAGCGCCAGCGTGTACGAGCTCCGTTTCCGTAATGACGACCAGCCTACGGCGACGACTGAACAGACAGACGGTGATCATGCAGATATGGATGCTAATACTAAATAAATATGTGGCAATAATATAACGTAATATCTCTCCGCGCGTTACAGTAAATGCAATTGGTTTGCTGGCTTCTAAGTTGATATTACATGAGCGTTACGTCACTTTAGTTATAATTTTCTTGAACTAAGAAAACGTCACTTTTGTTAAGTTGATTGAAAAATTATCACGGTATTATGCGTATCGTGTTATGATAAACAAGATAAGTTAATTGGCACACAGTAAATTACCAGACTATTGGCTGACAGTCAGCCCATGATGGAACTTGTTATTACGGTAGGCATGTCCTGTGTGGTTTGGGCCAATAACACTGCAGCCCAGGGAGCAATGTGACTCAGTTTTCCTGTAGAGGCGTGTACAGACGTGCTACTTCTAGATCGTCTCGGATTCCAGTAAAAGTGCGCAATATTCAAAATGTCAATTCTCGTAGTTCAAGTTGCTTTCTTCGCTTGTAGTGTGACGTTAAGTCCGTTGTAATACGTAACTCGTTAAGACATGGTCGGTAAGTCAAACGAAGGAATTTGTCAGACTTCCTCCATTGCAAAAGCTGATTAAGGGGCATAAACAATCAAGGCTAAATAATTTCTAAATAACAATTTCAACTAGTAAACAAACTTGAGTAAAATAGCGAAACTGCAAAAAAAAAATTAAATAAAAGAACACATTTAAACCAAAAAATAAAGTATGTTAAATCTATAAGAAACTAAAATGTGATCTTTACGGGGGAAAAACGCACAAAAATAATTAGGAAGAAAGGACAGCACAGTTAAAATATGACAAAAGTCTCAATGATGGACACAAATAACAAATTGTGTCTGGATAAGAATATCCCAGTCGCCAATTTATCAACTAAAGCATAAAAAAACGAAAAATAAATAAAGAAAATCTACGCACAAGACAAAAATTAAGAAGGTACGAAGAAAGGACCAATAAAAATTGTTCAATAGAAAAAATAGGAAAGACAAAAATGCTTACACAAGACAGGCTTGAATAAGCACAGAAAAATTGCAAATGGTACAAAGCATGTCAGAATCAAGAAAAAAGATTCAGTGGTAAATAAACGCGACACAAAAAAAAACGCCAAGTATACGAAAATTACACATATGAAACAACACAAGAAAACTGCATTGAGAATAATGTGGAATTTTTGTTTTGATGGCATCTGTTGTTTTTTTATTCGTGTCCTTCTGAGTCGTTTGCGACTGGATGATTTTTCTGCCATAGTTTGTGCAATTAGCAATTTTATTTATTGAAACCTGTCTTGTTTTCGTGTTTTCTTTGTTATTTTCTTGTTTTTCGACTGGACAATTTTTCTTCATCCTCAGTTTGCTGCTTCTCGATTAATTCCTGCCTTTCTAATATTTCTTTTTGTTTATTTATTGCTTTCGTTTCTTGTATATTTTGTTGATAAATTGACTACTAGTATATTATTATCCAGATAAAATTAGTTTTTCTGGTCTGTTGTTGATATTTTTCTCGTATTTTCATTGTACTGTTGTCTAATTTTGTTTCCATTTTTATTCAATTTTGCATTTAATTATTGCATAGCTATTTTTTTTACTTTTAAGTTTTTTTTCAATCTTTCATTTGACATAAATATTGCATTTTAATTTTTTCATAGTTATTTTTTAGGCTTACTCTTGTTTTTGCCTTTTTTTAAACTTTTTTATTTTCCAAAATATCGCGTTTTTGTAATTGGTTTTTTTTTTTTTGTTTTATGTCAAACCTTTATTTAAGAATTAATTTACCTTTGTTTGTTTTTCCCCGTAACCAGTTTCGGCAGTCGCGAAAAGTACAGAAAATGCCTGAGCTTAATTTATTTACACCATTTCCGAAAGAAAAAAAAAACACATTGGTCGTGATGTATATACACTTACATAATCGAAAGATATACATATTACTCGTGAGTTTTGCTGACTAATCGCAGGGAAATATGTAGTGAAATTCCTGAAGTTCTTGAAAAATCGTATTAATGGAAAATATGACCGTCAAACTAATTTGTTGCTTGCGAAAAACCTCCAAGACCAATACCTTCCTTTTAATTAGAAGCAGAGCAATGGCAAGGCTTTTAGAGCACTGCGCGTGGGTAAATGCAGAAATGCGGTGAAAAACGTGAAAAGTCCTATTGTTTATATATCGTCTGCAATAACCACTGCTGCGACTAGCGTTTTTTTTTCCTTCGTATAAACCGTTGTACCGTTACAAGAACAAATTGTATTGCATTATCGCGTAGATAATTATAGTGCGAACTAAGCATTAAAATGAACTATTGGAACTTCTGAAAACAAATGTTTTGTAAAAAGGTTTATTAGAGATTGAAATGATACTTGTTTTGTCACTACAAAACAAAACTCTACTGTGTAAGCAGCAAAACTTACTTTCCGCTTGCAACTAAACCGTGTTTCTCCGTACGAAGACTTGGATGTGTATGAAATTATAGTGATTGGCTAGTTTGTTAGAACGCTTTACTTATATTCCTGGAATAAGTTTTTTTACCTAGGAAAAATGCAGAAATATTTGGATGGCAATTTTAATGTCGGTAACGTAATGATGTGATAAACTACCCAGTAGTATTATTTTTTTTTTAAAGTTGTCCTCATTCCTCTTCATAATTCCTACCTCGTTCTCCGCCTGCATTATTCAGGTTGGCCAGAACCAGTTTGTCTCTCGGTTAGGACAGCCACCCAATTAAAGCTGGGCGTTCCGTGTATGCGGACCAACTCAGGAAGAATAAAATGCAGGTATTCAGTTTCCCGTATCTCCAGGAACAAAAGTTTGCTACAGGCTATTCACAGTAAAGTGAGCACTTTTGAAATGAAGTTTACAGCACCTAAGATTGATGAAATCCCTGCTATGCGAAGTGAAAAAATAGTTAAATCTACTGATATTCTTCTATGTCCTGTTAAACCTGCTAGTGGAGGGTATAATGTTCATCCTGTACCTGTTCCTGTATCAACTATTCTTCTTATAATTAGTAGTGTTAATGAGGGGGGAGGGGCAATAATCAGAATATTATGTTATATATGCGTGGAAATGCTATATCAGGGGCTCCGATTATAATCGGGAGTAATCAATTACCAAAACCTCCAATTATAATTGGTATAACTATAAAAACAATTATTACAAAAGCGTGAGCTGTTACAATGGTATTATAAATTTGGTCATTACCAAAAATAGATCCCGGTCTTCCTAGTTCTATTCGAATTAATATTCTTATTGATAATCCAATTATTCCTGATCAAATTCCTAAAATGAAATATAAGGTGCCAATATCTTTGTGATTAGTTGAAAAGAATCATCGTTTCATTAGTAAGGTGGCTGAGATTTTATAGGCAATAAATTGTAAATTTATTTACAGGTTAAACCTCTTTACTGTTGGTTTTATATTCATTTAATGATTTTAAATTGCAAATTTAAAGGTGTATTATATACTAAGGCTTAAAGATATTACTTTATTTATAACTTTGAAGGTTAATAGTTTAATTTAACTTAAATCCTTAATAAATTCTTATTACCATAGTAATGGTAAATAATCCTATTATTGTTATGATCGTGATGGGTATTATTAATTTATAATTTTTAATAAAAATTATTTAATTTCACTTTGGTTCTGAATTTGTTAATATAAGTGCTGTATATATTATCCGTAAGTAGTAATAAATTGTGATTAAAGTTAATATAACTATTATACTTATAATTATTAATTAATTTATGTTTATTGATGATTGGATTACTATTCATTTAGGTAAAAACCCTAATATATAATTTTAGCCTTAAACATTAACTTCTGAATGCTATGGAATATACACACTCTGTTTATTACTCGCACAGTAAAATACATTTAGAATAATGGTTAAAGAATAAAATATGGCCGAAAAAAAGTAGCTAGGGCCTCAAAAGTGCTCACTTTACCGTGAACAGCCAGTATAAAATCTGGCTGGCATAACTCAGGAATTTGTTGTTTTATTTCACGTGGTTTATAATATTTTACACATACTACTTATTTATATTCCATTATAGCGTGAGTGTCTCTTCATTAATAAACTCGTTACACTGAGAAAAAGTTTTTGTTATACCAAACAAAGTTTGTTTGGCGCAACAAAATTAATTGTTTGTATTTTGTTCCTCTAACAAAATTATATCGTGGTTCTTAATACAAATATTTGGTTGGTGCAACACAAATATTTGCTTGACTCTACGTACATTAAAGCGTTTCGACTAACATAAAAAAAAAAAAAAAACTGGTAACCTAATCGAGATCTGAACCCAGACCAGCTAGGCGAGAGCGCTACGCCCCAGCAATCTCAGCTTAAGTTACTACTGATGGAATTTGAATGTTTTAAATTGCGTACATTTAAAATATCGGACAACGTGCGTAAAGACACATCTGAAGCTTTACAACTTTACTGCGAAAAGTCAGAGCCCTGAAAACTGCCACAATAAGCCATGGTTGCATCAGCAATGGTCCATCGATGTACCACTTAACAGACATCAAATGGCTTACAGATGGCTTCCCCATGTTTTCACCAGCAATATGTATATGTTATATGTGGGCGTTGCTAGAATACAGTTCGTAAGCCATTTATTAGCCGTTGGTAGTTTAGCTACTCTCAACCATCAGTTTTATTTTCATCAACGTTCCATCAACACGCTATAGATTATTTGTCTGTTGTAAAATATTGTCGTCATATATTAATATTTTCGTGGAGTGAAACAACAAAAACCCTTTACGGTTAATTTTTATGAGTAGTTTTAGCTTAATATTTAAACTTATGATTTTAATTATTTGCTGTCGTACACGTAACTCATTGCATATGTCAAGTTATTCGATATCAGACACAAAGACACAGCAAATACCGTATTCACGGTATTTGACCAGAAAAAATTTCCAATGCTAGATATTTACACATAAACTACTCATCGTATATTGTACTGAAGAAGTTACCTGCGAGAGCCATTAAAGACACCAGCAATTGTCCATCGATGTATAGCCTCACAGCCATCAAATGGCCTAACTGATAGCTAGCCATACTTTCGTAAGTAATATGCATAGGTTATGTGCGGACAGTGCTGGAGTATAGTTGGTAAGCCATTTATTTGTCATTAGTAGTTCGCCTATTCTCAACCATCAGTTTCATAACCATCAATATTCCATCAGTGTGCCATAAGTTGCATGCCAAATGTCCTGTTACCAGCAGTTAACCATGGCAAGGACAGTTGTGCAAACTCACATTATGTAAAGGCTTTTCACGATAAAGTGAGCATTTTTGAAACGGACGTTAGAAAAAAGTCACTGCCCCTGCATGCATAATATATATATATATATATATATATATATATTAATGGGCGCATTGAGTGACATTCGCACAGTAAAGTTGGCGATGATGGACGGAAAGTAGTTCCATATCTTAATATCGAATTAAAAACGTTAGGTAACCATTTATGATAACTTAAACTCATTTCTTCCACTTTCTGTTTTATTTTTAATGCATTCAAAGTGTATAAATTAGCATGTTTGTGAAGTATTTACTTTCTTAATAATTTCACAATTTCATTCGACCGACGCATGAATAAAGTGACGAGGCTCATATCAATGTTAGTTTTACATAAGGCGGAGGAATACACAACGTGTATACAAGTAGATCTTAAGCAGGGCTATCAAAAGTGCTAATTTTACCGTGAACAGACTATATCATGTTAACTACCCCATTTTCCATAACGAATGATCACATGAAGCTTTTACCTATAGTTCAGGGTAACTCTGTAGCCTTTTCAGGAAATCATTAAGCCAACCCACCAGTGGGTCAAAACCTACGCACATACATCAAGATAAGCTTGTTAGTATTAAATTTAACCAGAAAGTGCTGTAAACTATCTCGCGAATACGATGCACGGTTCTATCTTGCTCGAAAGTTGCAAGTTACGTAATACATAGCTTTATGATTTAATGGCTTCGAGCGGAATTTAATCTAAGAGAACAGGTACACGAACAAATTAAGATTTCTTCTGATGTGGCATAATATACAATTAACTTCTCCGTTTCATTTACATTGCCTCGGGACTTGATTTGTTTCCAAGCGCGATGTTCCTAATGACAAGGTAGTTAGTTAAATTATGATCTGATTCACTCTTCAGAATGAAAAATGTAGAGACAAACGCAGTTGGATAGATCTGAGAAAAGCGTAAAATCCATGTTCCGCATGTCTAGAAGTCGCGAACCAATGAAACATTTTGAATGTCACCTGTTATTTGGAAATATATTGTAAAAAAAAAATCACATTATACTTACATAAGTAACGCAAGGCCTGTGCCAATAAAATATTTTTCATTACTTTGAAGGCACTTTTTATTTCACGAATGATGTCTTTAATGGTTGAAACAAAAGTTTATTAACTGCAAGTTATATTTTGCGAAAACTGGGAATTAATTGTGATTTAAGTTTCGTAAGTTCACACGGATATTAAAAATCTAGAGACATGCAAAACTTTATTTAAATATTTTGAGAATCACTGCAAATTAGGTAACTAAAAATGCAAGTATTAGTTTTGTAAATAAATGTTTTTCCCGATTAAAGTTAATTGAAAGTTTACCGTACTTTCGATGTTCCGACGCAGAGATAAAGTACACATCAAGGTTTATGCACTGAAACAAATAAAATAAAAATATATCCACGAAACAATCTAGGCATGGACTCCTCCCAACTCTGCGAAGAATACAAAAACGAGAATCGTAGTCTCGAGAAAATTGATGCACACCAGTGATACCGAAATTCGAGTTGCTACGTGACAGACTTTCTCTGGGTGTCAGTATCATCGAGAAACTTGCACTCCACCCAGTCGGTGGAGGTGGAGAATTTACGTTGTTTTTGGATCTTCCCTCTGCAGTGTCACTTTTTCCAGACGAAAGTTGCTTAGGTACTATAAATAAGAAGTGGAAGCAAGTTTCGTCTTTAGTTTCAGGAACTTTCCTTTCAGTTTCCTTCGGGATCGAACGGAAAACCTACGAAGTACTCCAAGAATAAGAATACGCTTTGCAATACTTTGTTGTCGTATGTGAAACGTTGCCTTTAAAAAACGAAGAAGCACAAATGCAACATAAGGTACGAATTCTATACAAGTGTTATCAGAAAACAAGGTTGAACTTTTACCGTTTTAGGTTCCAGGGTCATATAAAAATTGGGAAATTAGGGCACTAAGAGTCACTGCGTATTAACTTCACAAGGGGAAATATTTTTGGCGACATGCTCATCACATCAACGAATAGTTGTTGAATGACTTCCACGTGAAAATTTTCATACGTTCCTCGGTTTAGAGAAATTGTTTGTGTACTAATTTAATTACGTAACGTATTCACGGAATAGCCTTTTACAAGATAGTTGGCTACATTTGATTTCCCGGATAGAGTTTAAGGGTACCTGATGGTGATTCGTGGATGATTCCAACATACATCACGAACTATACGATCTTAAAATATAGTTTTGTGTTTACTCAGCGTCTAGGCTGAAATTTTTTAACAGTGGGCTTGCCACATGCACTTGGCAATAACAGTAAAATTTTATTGGCATGTTTACCTTGTCTTTGGTTTGAAGACTCCTGTCTACTGGCTTCTTCATGGATCGGCTTGCCATCACTTGTTGAATTCTGACACATCCGATTCACTGCAAGTCTCCCCCAGTCAGAATGATTAATTCCAATCGACGCTTGTTGCCCGTTAACACATGCACATCATGTCATTCGGTTATCGGGTGGGACGAGTGCACCATAAGAGAAAAAAAAATTAAAGTTACACGGTCATTTATCTCACTAGGAATGTGAACCCGGGACCTAGTTATGTAAGAGATAACGTCTTACTGACGTTCTGACTACGGCTACAGGGGTCGCACCAAAAAATATCATCTTTATTGCTTCAACTGAAGATCTAAGACAGCGCCATTAAATAAGAACATTTAAACAATCTTTGGTCACTTTATATGTCACTCTACAATCGATTTCTTTACAGTTATTACTTCGCGGTACCTTCCATCGCTTTCACACACTCTATGGTTCTTTTCAAATTCCATTCTATATGTTTACAGCGCAATTTAACTTATTCGTTCTAAATCGACGAAGCTAAGTATTAACTACAAGAATAATACTTGGTTGAGCTTGATACTCGTGCACTAGTACCGACATATATTTACTCGATAAGATTAAGGCCGAAATTTATGTCTGGCCATTATAACAAAGGAATTTCTTGCTTATCGAACCGAGTTGTTGTCAACTTAGATTTGTTATACGGCGCCATGTTGGCGATAACATATTATTGTTATCTTGGCGATAAAAAAATATTGTCAATACAATCTATCCGTAGAAGGCACAAATATTTCCTGCCCTGTAATTATGATTTGTTAGATTCCAAGGGACCACGGTGGCTGAGCGATCAGCACGCTTGCCTCCCACCAAGGTCGAACCGGGTTCACTCCGCGTCCGGGTCACCGGATTTTTGCAAGTGGGAATCGTGACGGACGATGCCATTGGTCGGCGGGTTTTCTCAGGGATTTCCCGTTTCCCCCACTTCTTCATTTCGGTGCCACTGCATGTTCACTTCAATACCCTAATCGGCTCTCAAGACCTCGCTGTTGAGAGCCGCCCAAATCTCTTCACTTACTCTTAGATATTAGTTCTCTCAAAGACTGTCTGTCATTTTCTTGACCTGGGGTAAGCTACCAGGTAATGACAGGAGCTATCAGGTAATGACTGGAGCTCGACAGGCGTCGCAGTGCGTTTGAAATCCGCCTTTTTAAAAACTTTCATTTAACTTCAATTGTTTGTATGTACGGCAGGTGTCTATGAGGTGTCTGTCCGGCGTCCACTGAATCACTAGCAATCACGATGTATTTGGTGGACAAGTTGTCGATTACTGGTGGCGTGTAGAGTTTCAGATCCGGGAAATCCTCATAGTTGTGTGGGTAAAAGACCATCCAAATTTTGAAACACAAGAACGAATTCAAATGATCGATCACGTGTGTGTATGTGAAATTCCATTTTAAGATTCCGATCTGCGTGAGCTCGTATTGAAATGTCAAATCATCATACACACACGTTTAAGATGAATAATGAATATTCAGCATGCCGGTTCAACTTCCCGCGAAAAGAGTGCACTGAAACTCGCCTGATCCCAAGCGATACCGACGACGGGCGAGTCTGTGAATGTATAAATAGATACTAGACTGTCAACAAAATATTTTGTTTATTCAACTGTGTGTATTTGTTTGGTCACTCATTTGATTGCTTTCGTTCGAAAATACAGCTCGGGTTTATGTTTGCATATTTTTGTGATCGTTTGGAAACTAGCAGTGGCTGTTAGTGAATTTATTAATGCCTAACAATGGTATAAACACAATAAAAAAACTAGTTCAACAGGAAACTAAACAGTAAAGTTTTAGATCTTTAAATATTCGTGTAAGCACGTTGCCCATTAAAAAAATATATTTATTTAAAAACAGTCCAATTTCTTCAGTAGTAAGTTTAGCAGAGGCTGTTACGGCGTAGCGCTTGGACGCAGGTGACCTAGGTTGAAATCTCGGACGGTCCTACAACTTTTTTGTACTGACCGAAACTGTTTGATATACTTAGAGCCAAACATACATTTATTTGCACCAACCAAATCGTTACTTGGGGCGACCAAATAAGGACGATAATACAATTTGGCATCAACAGCAAAATATTTAATTGCCCGTATACGAAAATTAATTTATATTCGCCGAACAAACTTTGTTTGATTCAACAAAACTTTTTCTCCGGTGTGTGCCTGCGCTGGTTTGCGGCGCGGCGGACGGGCGAGTGTCACGTGGTCACGCGTTCTGTCGAGCGCATGTGTCGGTGTGAACAAATAATCGGAAGCGACTGCTATCCGCAGTGACGTCTATTCCATAGACTCAAGGTAAGTAATACTTACCCTATACATATTGAAAATATTTATCCTTTATAGTTTTCGCCTTAACTTTAAATTTGAACACATTTAATTCCGAGTTTCCCATTTCCGATTCGAGATACATAGTTTACGTATCTCCCGTATAGCGCCGCTATCTAGTAATTATTTCCGCAGACGGGAGCGACTAGCGATGAATCGAACTCACAAGCGAGTTACTCTACCGCGTTCCTTCGGTAGGGTAAGCAGTCGTTCTGTTTGCGTCCACCAGTCCTCATTTCCTTGGGAAGTTAATGAAATTGTTCGGGTGAACGGGAGTTTTCTTATATTTTGTAATATGCTCTCTAGATAATATTTAGTTGAACTATTATTACATTCATATCGTTTCCGTTTTTATAACTAATGTTAAGTATTATAAAACGGTGAATACATGTGGAGGGTAAGCAAAGTTGGAAGTTGCGTTTGTTAGTAGAAATTGGAAATGGAACCACAGCCCGGCAGTAGCAAATATTATATAAAACATTCAAATAGGCGAGGCTATTATACTGTTTACCCTGTAAAAAAAAACTCACTACACACCACTGGCTATCTATTTTCTAGTGTCACAGATCGGGGCGAGTGCGTTGTGCACTGCCAAGCTTTTCGGTTAGTCTGGAAACATTAGTGCAAGTGTACTTCACAGCAGCAACTGTAGCGCCTGATAGACCACCGCCTGATTAACAATCATGTAGGAATAGTTGCCCACATCTGGGGGCAACAGGCGTCTATTTGCTTCGAGGCGTGGTAATCCTTAACCTTTTGAAGAGTATGCACGTATATACTAGGGGCAACGTTTATTTGGAAATTTCTTTGCTCTTAAAGACAGATCTCACACTTCTATGGTTTTGCTGTTTCACTGGACTCTATGGGGAACTAAGTAAAAAATTACAACTAGTTAACATTTAAATTGATAATAACTAAAGTGTTAATTTTAATAATTTCTCAAATGAACACGACGGGTTTCGAAACATGTTACATCTGTCACGATACATTGGGTGGCGTATAGTCAACAAGCGACTCCATTGGCCGATGGACAGACAATAATAAACGTTGCGAATATCGTAAGCATGTCAGGCGTAACCAGGACCAATAGGAAGAGGGTAAGCATAGATACAGAGACCAACACAACTCGTATTGGAGTGGTGGAGAATATAGCCAGCTCACTTCAACCTTGTCTTCAGTGACAGTAAATATGTGACTTCCTAAAGGGTTAAAAAGGCGGCCGCCTACCCGACGCGTGAGCTACGCTGGAGTGGAGATATGTGTAAATTGATGTGAGTAGGGAGCAGCATCGGAATGAAAGGGTGGAGGAAGCGGGAGACCCCCGAGAAAATCCTGCAGACCAGCAGCGTCGTCCGGCACGATTCCCACGCGCGGATACCGTGAGCAACCCCGCTGGGTATCGAACCCAGTTAACATTCGTAGGATGTGAGCACTCTAGCCGCTGTGCCACCGCGGCACAGAAAACTACTTTAAATACGCGTTTCTTTAGACAAAACTATTAAAAGTGTCCACAATATGTTTACCGACAAAAGAAAACATAACCCAGACGGAGTCGGAATGGTTTTTATAAGATACTGAAATACATATCTCTTCCTCCTCGGGCCGTGGGTACTGTGAGGAGGGTTTTTTTTTTTTGGATAATTCAATATAATGAAAGATAATATTCATATATTTATTCTGATTGAACTTCTCTGTGAAAAATAGCATTCTCCAGTCTAGGTACCTGTCATCAATAGCCCAGTCGTGACAATGAAACGTCACCCAGGGCTACAGGTTGTAAAGGACTAACGAAAACTAAAATATAACGAGATGTGAGGAAACCATAAATGAAGTTGTTCAGACTTACAGTTAGGTAGAATTAATATATAACTTCATATTTTCAGGTATCGGAAGCTCGACTAAAATGACTTGAAGATACGTCTTACTAATTCCATTATTTCAGAATGTCTCGAACAAAAAACGGAAGTAACATAGATGACTAACTAAAACCACAACTCAGATAATGCTGTTTTCAAGAGAAACACAAAACATTGGAAAAATATATTCAAGAGAGCAATATCTTGAAGCTCGGTGATCGCTGCTGGCGTTCATCGCCTTATATATAAAGCGAGTTCTCAAGGTCACACGCAAGAATAATATCTTGGAATGCGCCAACATCATTAAAAATCAGCTTTTCTACACTGATGTATCTTCAGATACACTATATCTGGGCACGAGTGACACTGCGATATAGGCTGTTCACGGTAAAGTGAGCACTTTTGAAACCCTTACGTTTTCCTGTCAGCCATTTTTTACCCTTTAACCACCTCGTAAAATAAATATTGACATGTAAGTAATAAACAGAGTGTGTGTATTTTACCGCAGTCTGAAGTTAACGTCTAAGGCTAAAATGAAATATATTTATTGACTCTTATTCCAAATGAGAGGGTTTTCAAAACTGCTCACTTAACTGTGAATAGCCTATAGGAACATGTATTGAACTTTACTACGGACTTTCTATCAAAACAATCATTGGGTCATCGCTTAAGGGGATTGCCTAAGTGTACGAGTCTCATTGCAAGTAGTCGTGTCTACTATAATTGAACAATATCTTAAGGAATATTTTAATTTAAATCCTTTTACCGGACAGAAATGAAAGTATGCATTTTGTTTTCAGTTTATAAATTTGGTTATTGAAACATAAATGCGGTCTTTGAAAATTGCAAAATTTAGTAAAACTCTCTGTAGGCGGCCCTGTGTTTACGATATTTATTCATCTGTAAAACGCCATTTTAAACTATAGCGAAAAAGTCGTATCTTTTATGAACAGATTGCTGTACTAAAACCATGCGGTAACCGCATCAATTCTGAGAAACAGAATATATTGTTACGAGTTGCGATCAGGCCTTAGCTGAATGGCCTACCTTGATCACACCTTCACATATTTATCCAGAATACGGGCCATGATTGCTAAGATTAGTCAAGAAATCGCATACCACAGAAACACCTGCCACCGGCCAGTAAACGTGTATAACGCAGCCGATATAGGCAGTGTAGCGCGTGGGTGGTGTCTTTTTTGTCGCCGGGCCACTGGAACGAGAAGGCCCACTGAAGATGGGTATGTCCGGGCATCAGTAGTCATGAACAAGTTGGGGACTCTTCAATTAGACTTTACTCCGAACATGGCTGGTTAAATATTTATAATTTATTATAAATTTATGTTTCAGTATATTTGTATAGCTCCCAACTACCATAACAATCATGCTTATATTTCAATAATATTGTGTAATCTTAAGGTTAAATAAACCCCTTTCATACAGCGTTCACTCCTATCAATAACTTGCTATGCCCCTATAGCCCCGTTAAGCAATGATGGAGCATCATAAATCATATAACAATATGCGAAAGTTTGTTTGCCCTATTTTCCGTCACCATCGCGACGCTTCCTTACGGCTTGGCGTGACCTTGAGGTGTTTACAAATTGTTTGTTAGGGAGGCACTTTGAAGTCCCAGAGGTCGACGCAGCACGAAGAGAACGCCAATCGCCAGTTCAGAACCCTGCACGTAGCGGCGATGCCGCATTCGATGCGATCGACAGTGTACAATCTGGTCACACGGTTACTCCACACTTTTCTGAAGCCCTGCTGAAGTTCTACTTCCAGGGTATTCCGCCGCCTCGTACAAACAAAGTTTAGCCAAGTCTAGAAAATTACACCAAAGGACACTGCACCGAATTCGTGCGCACTCCGTTGTAATGATATTTTGCACGAGAACAATTTTTTTCTATCCGCTACCAACACACATATCTTCCCACTGTTTTTCCTTGTATTTATTATAAATGAGTTATTATAATGTAAAAATAACATACAGATAAAACTTCAATTTAACGAAAATTATGATACGTCCGTGTTAACATACGTAGAAAACGTTTGTGATACATGGAACATTTAGGAAATTACCAAACACGGTTCACATGGGGTGATTTTTCAAAGGTTTGATTAAAAAAGAGTCTGAGCCTGAAACGAGAAAGTTGCTGAAGTTATGCGACGACCTCAACTTTAATGTTCCAGCTGCCTGCTGCTACGCTATAGTCCACTCGCAGTTACTTCACATTTTTCTGAAGCCCTGCTGAAGTTCTACTTCCTGGATATTCTTCCGCCTCGTGCAGACAAACTTTAACCAAGTCTAGTAGAAAATTACACCAGAGGGACGACGCACAACACTCGTGGCCACTCAGTTACATTATGTTTTATATAAGAACTATTTATTACTATAGCCTGTTCACAATAAAGTGAGCCCTTTTGAGAGCACTGCTTAAGATCTATTTACATGCACGTTGTGTATTCTTACGCCAAATGAAGAATTAACATTGCCATGGGCCTCATCACTTTATTCACGTGTTGGTCAAGTGAAACTGCTAATTTTTACACACTGAGGCGGAAAAAAGAACAGAAAGAGTAATAAATAATTTAAATGATCACAAAAAGTTACCTAAACCTTTTTATTCGACGTTAAGATATGGAACTAATTTCCCTCCATCGTTTAAAATTATACCGGGAGCATGTCACTCAGGGCACCCGTTAAAATATATAAAATATATAAGGTTGTTTTTAAAAGTGCTCACTTTAACGTGAACAGACTTTAGGCATTACCGAGCTATGTATTTTTTAACCGTTTTTATTCATAATTATTCTAAGTGAAATATTACAGTTTATACGAAAAATAAAAATGAAATTTCGATTCAACCAGAGCTTAGATAATTTTATGCTAACACAAGTATAAAATGCTTGTAATACTCAGCATACATAAAACAATAAAATACGTCACACTTGGGGTAGTTTTTTGAAGGCTTGATTTTAAAAAAATGTGAAGATAGCACGAATAGACAGGTCGGTGATAGTCCAGTTCAATATCACGTGAGCTTAAATAATCGCAAGCAATTTAGCCTGCAAGTGTGCAACTTCCTATCTTAATGTGGGCAAATCAACGCAACATTTCCTTTGCAAGAGGCCGGTACAGCTAGCTTATGTTACGCAGTATCTCGAGCACACGTATTTTTATCTAGATGTTGAGAAATGTAATTTTATTTGATCGCAGTCATTTTTTTCTTTAAATTATTTGCATGTCGAACAGCCATTAAAAATATATTCTTTGGCGTTCACTAATCGGACTGTGAAGATTTATGACTACCAAGACTTTAGGATTTTCTAAGATGTTAGACACTTCACAAATGTAAAGCCTTTCTTCGAATACTAGGCGCGTTTCAAGACGCGTGTATCCATAAATAAATTACTCTAATGAATAAAATTATTTGACTAAAAAGTACCGTAACCTTAAGTACTTCTGGGGGAATTATTTTGTACACAGTTTTGCAATTTGTAGCAAAAATGGAAATTATAACCACGTTGACAACACACGTTGCAAGAAAATCACCGTTTCTTAAAATCTTCTGTCATGTGCCTGTCCGTAAATTACAATATATTTACTTGGTCAATAAAATTAGAAAGATATAAAAATATATAAATGTTGGTAATGGCTATTAAGAAATTCTTCTTGTGCAACACATTATTAAATTGAGATTTTTTTTTTGCGTTACTGTAAAGTAAAGGCTGTTCAGGGTAAACTGAGCATTCTTGAAAGCCCTGATTAATATCTACTTCCCTGCACATCGTGTGTTCTTCCACCATAGATAAGATTAACATTATCATGGGCCTAATCACCCTATTCATGCATCTGTCAAGTCAAACTGTAAAATTATTAGAAATGTGAATATTTTACAAATTTGCTATAAGTCTTACATTTACACGCATTGAAAAGCAGAAATCAGAAGAAATCATTTGAGAATACACAGATGTGTACCTATAGGCTATTCACGTCTAAATGGACACTTTTGAAAGCCCTGCTTCAGATATACTTGTATGCGCGTTGTGTATTATTCCGCTTTATGTAAGATTAACGTTGTCATGGGCCTCACCACTTTATTCATGCGTCGGATTATTGAAGCAGTGAAATTATTAGAAAAGAAAATATTTTACAAATCTGCTAATTTTTACTCTTCGACGCGTAAAAAAAAAAAAAAAAAAAAAAAACAGAAAGGGAAGGAAATAATTTAAGTTACACAAATGGGTTTCCCAAGATCGTTTATTCGACGTTAATATACGGAACTACTTTCCATTCATCGTTACCAAATTTACTGGCCGCATTTGGCACTCAATTTGCCCGTTAAAATATATGCAGGTATCGATAGTGACTTTTTTCTGAGGTTGTTTTCAAAAGGGCACACTTTATCGTGAACAGCCTTCAGCAGTTTGAATTCAACGTTAACACGTGTAATTAATTTCTTTCCGTCGTTACCAACTTTACCGGGCGTATGCCATTCCGCGTGTCTGTTACAATACTGTACGCAGGTAAGGGCCGTGACATTTTTTCAAAAATTGACTTAAAAGTGCCTATAGTGAACGATGAACAGACGGTAAATTTCCATCTGACTGGGCTGCAAATGAGTTGATTACGCTATTGTGGAGTGTTATTAACTGTTGGCCCAACTGTTGACAATGGCGAAGAGAATATAAACTGTGGGAGGATGACAAGTGAAACACACGTACACGTTTTTTGATAACATGTCAAAAAGTACAAATAACGGGAACTTTCCTTTGCTTCACTACTCCCTACCGTTCCCATCGCAAGACGAAATAAAACTTCGCCCAACCAAGAAACACGCCAAAGTGTGTTTTGCGTCATCCGTGAACACAAGTATCAGCTAAACACCAGCGGTTTCACTTTATTTTTTATTTATTTTTTTTCAAATGCCAGTTAAGTATATGAATTAGCAAATTTGTAAAACATTCACAGTTTTACGATTTTTAGGGATCGACGCACGAATAGCGGTAAAGCTCGTGAAAATGTTAATTTTACACATGGCGGAAGAATTACAACTCAATACGTGAAAAAATATTTAAAAAAACACAGGAGCCACGGAAAAATAATTAGCGGTAGCTTGCAGTAAGGAACCGCCCCAGCATTGGCTTGAAGCGATTTCGGGATGAACAACGGTGAAAACGACTTCAGGGTGGCCAATCATGGGAATGTAATATGGGTTCATCCGGATGCGATTCGAGTGTGTTAAACTGCTTCTCCTCGCTCTGTCAGAAGAATCCCGGTTTAGTCTGGCCTACAGAGAGGAGCAAACTTCCACGAAAGACAAGGATTAATATTATTCACTGCGAAAACCCCTTGTGTGCAGTTTAACGATTTACAACAAACTGAAACGTCTAGCCGTAATTTTGCCAAAATGTGTAATCTCTGGGGTTTTGTAATCGACGCGTAAACTGATGGGTAATGACAACTAGTGAAATGTGTTTAACACGCTTTTTTTTTTTAACGGGAAAACATCAGTTGGAAATCAGAAAAAAATTGCATTCGAAATTTTTTTTCGTGCCGCGATCTAAAGGTGGACTCAAAACCATCCGTTTCATCCGTCAGTCGCCCATCCGTCCGGCGGTCACGTGGTCTTCAACCAATCGCAGGGCAACTTTTATTTTCTATCCATCCACCCGTCAAATTTATCTGAAACTTCAACTTTTGACGGAGAGACGGATGGTCCACCGCCTTGTAATGTCGTTCCTTGAACATGGCCGTCGGAAAACAGTCACTTGTTTATTTGTCTGAATATTTTTTCTTTTTAAATACACAAGGCAGTGTACTTGTTAACTTTTTCCCAGAGGAAATGCTGATAAATTATGTTATGGAAAGGGAATATATTTATGACATTAATTAAAACCATTTCTCTTTGCGCGAGAAAGTTCGTGATGTTAGGTGGTAACACTGAAAATTTTCTGGCCAGACGGGTCGACGGACGACGCATTGTTGTGAGTCGCTGTAAGGAGTTCCCTTACAGTTGGTTCTCACTTATCATTTCGCTCGATATTCATTTTATCATACAATAGTTCACATGTTGAACTACATCATCATATTTTGATCCCCTACTTAAATATATATGTTTAATTTATTTTTATTGAGTGTATTAATTTTCTCTAAATTTCCATATAAAGAATTTTGTTAAATTGTTGTAAAACTATAGTGTTAATAAGCATTCTACTATGCATTAAAAATGAAGTTTGTGATGTTAAACCAACACACTTGAAAACTATTCATAAGTTTTACAGTAAATCTGTGCAATTTATACTACATGGAGAACAATATTGGTTTTTGAAGAAGTGCAGATATCATGGAAGGTAACCAGGCAGAGGTTTTTGTTTGCTTGGAATGTATTTGGTAAAATTTTTTTTGAGAGGCCACGAAATGGAGAAGACTGTAAGAAGGCTCAATGAAAGACGTATGCAGTTGCTACTAGTGTCATGCCGAGCCAAATGATTTGAGGACGAAGAGTATGTCCTGCAGTCCTGGAGGATACTGTCCACTCCTGACGATATCTACATCTACGAAGGCGACTAGTTGGACAGGTGTTGCTGTCCAATTTCCATCAATTATGGTTGGTGAGCCTTTGACTTCGGTGGCAGCCAGATCTTCATGACTTCGTGTCTACGTAACGTCAAGTAAGGCTGACGTTCATTTATGTTTGAAACGTCTATCGGATGGACATCTTTCACGTAATGAGCTTGCCTTTGAAAATTTCTCCAGACAGTGATTTGTCAAAGAAGTTAAAGCTCAGAGGTCCTGATCATTGTTTGATATTAAATTCCAAATCACAAATATTAAGAGTTTTGTTGCTTCATAAGACGAAGTTACTAGCCGAGAGCATATAAAATATTTACTTTCATGGAACATTTTATTGAGCTAAATATTAGTCTGTATGTATTCGTTATTATGTTATCATATAGTATTTTATCATCTTCTTCATATGCTGACAGCAGACAGTAGTTTGTTTTTCTATTGAATATTAATTGTAAGATTGACGAATGGTAGTTGTAACATGTTGTCTGGTGGAGTGCTAGAATTGTATATTTTTTTAAGATATAAACTTGATTTTTTCATGTGCGTTCTGTAGGTAGAGCCTATCTTAAAGATGCACAAGTTACTGCTGTTATGATCCTAGGAAGCATGATGATTTATGTTTATAATTCTGAAGGTAAACCTGTTTTCATACACCTTCTTGAATATAATTAACAAGTCGATGTTCTCAAATATACATGTCAAACGGCACCCATAGCTCTACATCCATTAGCTATACTCTTATAAATAAATAAAGACGGCTGGCCGACTGGCGGACGGCCGACTGACGGATGTGACGGATGTTTGTGATCCCAACTCTAAGTCTTAAAATTTATCACTGGCCGAAACACAGGTATGAGCGAAAACTTCGCCGAGGAGATATTTTTTCTTGGTCTAATAGGCGAGGAAAGCAGCTAAACAGGTTTGCTGTTTACCTTCTCCTCTCCTCGTGGCGGAGCAGCAGGGTCAGTCGTGCTCCAGGGGCGAGGCTTACGTCACAAATCTGTCCTGCTAGCCTCACGTGCCTTCAGCCGGTCGTCCTGACGAACAACGAGGTAAACAATCCGCCTCCTTCCGCTTTGCTGTCGAAGACGAACGACCGCTTGATCGCCTGCGCACAGCGCTTAAGGTGAATAGTGCATGCAAGCAGTACATTTAACCCGATTTTCGATACAAGTCTTTTTACAAAGGGTTTATCGAAATTTCTGGCTCGGCAAGACGTAAGTAATAATTCTCAACGCCGTTTTACATTGATATATATATATACTCTCCTCAGTGTATACGCTTAGTGAGAAAGCAGTAATGATAATGTTTTCACCTATACATTAATGGTAGTTTTCCTACATTTGCTCAGGAAACAGTCAAATTCATAGGGAAGTTCCCAACTTGGTATAGTAGTGACGCTAAACATTGCTATATCTGCAGCTTGATGCATGGTATTATCATCATCATACAGTGTATATGTTTAAAAATTCCATTACAGTTTGGGAAGTTTTCCAGAAAGTTTTTTACGGTGTATATTCACTTTCTTCATTATTCTCGGAGCATTGATGGAAGAAAAGAAATAGTTTTTTTTTTTTCCTTACCTCCAATCAGTGCTCCGAGAATAACGAACGCAATGAATTCGTAGCAAAGTAAGAAGGCATTCAAAACTGTTATTTACGAATTGTCGAGCAAAAAAAAACGTCGAAAAATCCTCTGTTAAACAAGTTGTGACAAAAATTATGTAAATATACGGTTTTCGGGCACCATTCCCCTTAAGGATGTTGGATATAGTACACTCACGGTTACTTCGCGCTTTACTGAAGCCCTGCTAATGTCCCACTTACAGGATATCTCTCCGCCTCGTGCAAACAAAGGTTACCCGAGTCTAGAAATTGACACCAGGGGGACAACGCATCGTATTTATGCGCACTCAGTTTAATAATATTTTGCATATGAACTATTTCTTACTAGGCCTTAAAGATACACCTATTTTCTAACTGGTTTCAGTATTATTGATTATAAATTGAATATTAATGATCTATAGATAACATCAAAAAAAAATCCCAATTTAACCAAGAAATAAGAGACTTCTATGTAAACATAGGTATAAAACTCTTGTGACGTATAGCACAAAAAAGAAACAACCGAACACGATGGGATGATTTTTTTAAGGTTTGATTCGAAAAAAGTGAAGAAACCGCTAATACACTGTACAGAAAAAAATTTGTTATTTATATTTGTACGAATCATTGTTCAACTTGTACGCATTGTATACAGAGTCATATCCCTCAAACAAATTTTTTTTTCCGCTTTGTATGTTTTGAATAATTTGATGTCAAATCCAAAGTTTTTCTGTTTTGCTGGAGCTATATTCACAAATACTAACAAACAAACGACAAAACTTACAATGTAAAATACTGACATGGACTACTGCGTGACACAAATGTAATCATCATTTAACAGACAATATGATAAAAATGTTAAAAGTAAAGAAATGTTTGCATATATAAAATATTTTTTTTAAAGATGCATAAAATGGTATTTGGTGATAACCTATATATCAAGCAGTAGTCCAGAGCATTAGTTTATGTCGAAAATTTCTTAGTTAGTACATCTAATGTAGCAAAACAAAACAAAGTTTGGTTTTGACATCAAATTAGTTAAAAATGTTAATCGTAAAACTGTTTTATTCGATGAAAATTAAATCACACGCAGTGAGTACAGGCTGGTCAATGTTTGGCGCAATTATAAAGTAATGAGATATTTTTTTGTATCCAACACCCTTAAGGATCCCGTCTGTCGGCAGCCTATTTCGCGCGCTTGAAGCCTCGAAAAGCGCGAGAAGGGCGTGTATCACAGCAGGCCCGACTCAGCTGTCGTGTAACATCTGCGTCTGTGTGCGCGCGTGCTCACTCCATGAATGGGAGTAGAAAGGGAATAGTAATATCAGTTAGGCATTAAAGTTTACTATATCAGGCGCTAAGTCGCTTCGAGTCATCAGCGTGCAGCATCTCCGTGCGCTCGTTAAAATATATGCAGGTAGGGGCAGTGACTTGAATTATTTTTTTCGATTTCAGTTTTATTTTTAATGCACCGGAGTGTAAAAATGAGCATATTTGTAAAATATTCACTTTTACAGTAGTGCCACAATTTCACTTGACCGACCTGTGAATAAAGTGATGAGGCACGTGGCAATGTTAATTTCACGTAAGGTGAAAGACTACACAACATACACACAAATATATCTTAAGCAGGACTTTCAAAAGTGCTCATTTCCACCGTGAACCGCCTGTATCCGGGATACTACAGGCCATGTCTGCTTCCTTCCCGCTTCCTCCTGCTTCTCCAAGCAAAGTGCCGCGTCTCTGACGACCTCGCTGTCGACGAGACGCTAACCCTTTTAGCCACAGTGTCCTGCATGTGGCAAGTTGCATATGAAGTGCCTCTAATGGCCTGCGCTGTACACAGCAGAACCTGCCGTCCAAACAGAAAGATTCCCTTCGTGTGGGGCAACAAATTTCGCTGTCGAAACTATATTCCGAAGCCTCCTAAACCGCTGCTGGCAGAAAGATAAAGTACAGAATACTTTTTATGGGTTTCGATGCGTGACAAAACGTCATACCGATGTCATTACAGTTCCCAACAAAAGAATTTGTCTTTTGCAACGACTAAAATTATAGATTTATCTGTGTCTGAAAGGGCTAAACCCAACTTACACACGGATTTCGCCCTTTGAAGCCGTATGAAAATCTTGTTTTCAAAATAATCGCCATGGTACCTAACGGAAAGTTGATATCGGTATACAGAGTTATCCTGAACTCCATGTAAACTTTGAGAAGACTAGCTACGGAAAAGTGGCTGTTGTTTGGCTTATATGATGCTTGTAATAGACACTGCTAGCGTACAAAATTTGGTTGAAATTGGTCGAACGATATGGTAGTTATACCAAATAAACAGAAAATATTCGTATGATCGCCATTTTGAAAACAGAGTCTACTTAAGTTCAATTGATTAAATTTTCCTGACCAATCAGAGTATTACTTACATACGAAATTGGATGAAAATAGTTTGAGTAGTTCTCGAGATATAATTATCGTGAGATATAATTATCGTACAAGCTGTATTTTTCATGTGGCAGTATCATCCAAAATGATGGACGAACAACAATATTCACCTCTGAATTTAATGCCTACAACTTGAGCCGTAAGCATACAAAATTTAGTTAAAATCGGTTGAATTGTTCCCGAGATATGGCTTGCCACCCAAAATTTTAAAATCGCCGCCAATTTAAAAGTAGGTGCCTGACGTGTTCAAAAACTATAATAATTAAGTGTCCTTACCCAGTCTCATTAGTGTACAAAGTTTGGTGAAACTCAGTTGAAGCGTTCGAAAATTGAATGACACAAAAAAAAGGGGGGGGGGGAGGGCACATAAACGTACTTACAGACACACATATACATACAAACACATGCACAAAGGCACACAGGCAGAAAAGTGGTCTCGCAAGCCTTTCTTTCCTTCGGAATGTCATAGACTAAAGATGAGGTAGACCGCTTATTCGTCTTCTGCGCATGTACTCAATATTTACCTACCCCAATCCTACACAATTGGCAAAGTCACCTGGTCGACAGTGATGAAAGTGTTTGTTCATATCTTGAGTTTTAAATTACAAGCACTATTATATGAATAAAATACTTTTACCAATTTGAATTTAACTAAACTGGATTACAGATTGGTTAGAGGAAGTATACAAACACGTCCAAACACTTGTTTACAAATCAGTTTTCTAACCTAAAGTCCAAACCACGCTGTTTTCGCTATACGTGTTGGCTGAAAAGCAGTTCAGTGCACGGAGACTGGTTGTGCGCAGCCAGCGAGATCGGTCTACCTCATCTTTAGTTTATGCGGAAAGTAGACTAAAAAGTGCGCGATTTGAGGGAAATAAACAGTGTTATGCTTGCAGACTCAGCTGTGTGATTCCATGATAATATATTTATGAAGTAAGAACCTAGTTAAAGGAACAAATGACGTCTATCAGATGCGGAAACTCACAAAACCTGTTTGGAGGATAACTTTGTATCTTCCAGAGATTTCTTAAAGATGTGTACGTTTAAGTACAGAATATCAAGCCAGGACGTCTCATTTCCTGAAAAAAACCTTCCGCTTACCCCAGCTAACTCCCTATTCTATGCACCGAAACGTCATGGTTCCTGCCCGCCTGAAGGAAATGAGCAGTTATCGGCCAGCAATAATTTCGGAGCTTTATCCTGCAAAATACAATAGACTTTTGTTGATGAACAGCGTCTTAAAGGCTGTTCATGATAAAGTGAGCACTTTTGAAATCAACCTTAGAAAAACGTCACTGCCGCTACCTACATATATTTTAACGTATGCACTGAGTGACATGCACCCAGTAAAGTTGGTAACGATGGATGAAAAGTAGTTCCATTTCTTAACGACGAATGAAAAGTGTTAGGTAACCATTTGTGATGACTTAAATTATTTCTTTCGCTTTCTGTTTTTTAATGCATATAAGTGTAAAAATGAGTATATCTGTGAAATAATTATTCTTCTAATAATTTTACAGTTTCACTTGAATGATGCATGAGTATAGTGATGAGGCCCACGGAAATGATAATCTTACATAATGCGGAAAACACACAACGTGCATACAAGTAGATCTTAAGCAGGGCTTTCAAAAGTGCTTATTTTATCTTACACAGCCTATACCTTAAAAACTGTAATTGGCGTGTGGCACGGAGATAGGAACTTGACGCGGCATCAGGCAATATAAAAGGGTGTGAGGTAGGTCGCGGCGCGCCCGGCACACACGCAGCCACCTGGCGCGGCCAACTCTCTGCAAACTGACCAGTGTTCCGCTGTTTTCCTGAGACCCCGCTGCGAGCGCCTCGGTCGCCGGACAGCATGGGAGACACGCGAGGTCCTAGAATATACGGCGCCACCTATGTTTAATTTATAAGAATTTGCAATGATGTTCCAGAACCTACCACGTTTTTGATTGGTTGTAGTTGAATTTATTTCGTTACGCCCCAGATGTGGAGGAGTTGAGCCCCCAAAAATTTGGTGTATGTAAGACCCAGAGGCCAAGTGTTCGTGGAAAGGCGGCTTCTGGAGACCAACTGTACATCTTTATGTTGCTAGGGCCCTTTAGGCCAGAAAACAGTAGAAAGGGACATTTGCACGTCCATATTGGTAAAGGCTGTTCACGATAAAGTGAGCAAATTTTAAATCCCTTAGAAGAAAGTCACTACCCAGGTCTGCATATATTTTAACGGGCGCACTGAGTGACATGCGTTGGTAATGATGGAATGGAAAGTAGTACCTTATATTAACGTCGAATAAAATGTGATAGTAATCATTTGTGCTAACTCAAATTGTTTCTTTCGTTTACCGTTTTTTTTTTTAATCCATCAAGTCTAAAAATGACCAGATTGTTAACATACTTACTTTTCTAATAATTCCACGGTTTCTCCAGACCGACGCATGCATAAAGTGATGAGGCCCGTAACAATGTTAAATTTACATAAGGTGGAGGAATACACAATGTGCATACAAGTAAATCTTAAGCAGGGCTTTCAAAAGTGCTCATTTTACCGTGAAAACCCATAGCACGTATTTATTGTAGAAAAATGCCATTTTATTGGAATACATGTACGTTCATTTTAAAGTATTTTTAAAAGCGGTTGGAAAATGGATTTTAAAGTAAAAGTTGTCGAGCTTGGTAATCTTATAAAACTTGCAAAGTAATGATAATTTTCATGAAGGTAAAAATACTTAATATTTCAAGTAATGTAAAGTGTCATATATAGTAACATAATGTTTGTCAAAGTTATAAAGTTTCCCGGCTAGACATTTCTAAGTAAAGGCTGTTTTAATTATAGACTGTTTTTCAGCCTTAATGACATATAAAGACTAGAGTTTTGAGAATGTGTTTAGAAAATGAGATGCATGCTTATGCAAAGGATAAGTTAATTTACGTGACATGGTTTAAGTTTTTTGCATAACATTTCCTGGAGAGACCTTTAAATGAAAAGACTGTGGTTATAAAGTTAAATGTTTGAAACTAAGAAAGTTAAAGTTTAGGGTGAGATTATTTTTTGTAAACGTTCACAAATTGTCAAGTCCCATCAATTTTGAGAATTCCAATATCGTAAAAACCACCGTTTGAGAGTAAATTTTAGACGGATTTTACTTTTTACGTCATGAAAAGAGAGAATGTACTAGTAAGCCCTCAGTATTTTATAAAGGGAGTTTTAGAGGACATATTTTACACCATATTTTGAATTAAAGGTATCTTCATACAGTATTATTCGCAAATGTATTGCGTCAGTATTATTACGGACTATGTCGTTTTCAATGACAATAGCACATACAGAAGCTAGCTTGTTGAACGTAGAACATTATCATGTTATGTACAGAATTTTCCAAACGACTCGTGTGTGTCTGTTGTACTAATTTTACGCTAACTGCATTCAAAATTTATCTTTCCGCTGTGAGACTTCGGTCTAGTGCTTCTTGTGAAGTGGCAAGCTTTGTGTCGTCCTGCAGCTCAGGGCGTAGCAAGGGCTACAATATCACAACAAATGATGGATTACTGTTCCTCGTTTCGAAGAGTTTTTTTTTTTCTGCTTTACGCAAAGCTGTTTCCCGTCGGGATCTCTTTTCCTCACACACACATACACAATTTTTTTTTATACGTACGTTTATCTGAGGGTCACAAAGGTTTCAAAATGAGACGAAGTTGGGGACTTTGGTCTCTGACCTCGAGTGTCAGTACTCAGGCCTTTTAGACAACAGTACGGGAGAGCCGTGGTGCCTCTTAGACGACAGCGAAACAGGCGCCAAATAGCTAAGCCACAGCTCCGATCGATGCCGCGTGCTGAAAGTTTTGTGCAAACCAGCAGTTTGTAGTAGTTGTTAGAAAACGTTTTCCCGACAAGAAAATTGGCTAAATTTGACGTGAAAGTACTCGCAATTACGAAGAATATAAGGTGACTAGATAAAATTCTTTAGACCCTTGGCAGGATACACGTTAAAAATTATGGCACGAAAAATGACAAATCCTCATGCGGCCTTAAAAACGAAAATTAAAATGATCAACACGCCGACTAACATATTTCAATTGTACTGCTGAAATATAGACAGAAAGAAGAGATGTCGGACGTCAGAGTAAGAGATGGCACACTTTACTATGAACATGTAACAAAAAAATATTGTATTTCGTTAAATATTCGACTATGACAATAATATGTGAGATTTTACCTTGAATTTATTTTTTCAACGAAAAATAAATGACCTAAAGGAACTTCTTTGCTGAGTCAAAGTCTGCCTTAAAACAAAATGTCTTGTTGAACCATACCGCATTATTGGATACGTCCTGTATTAAGGGCTAGGGACGATAAGAGGGAGAGTTTCACACCATATTCAACAAACTCGTTGACGATGATGTGAAGCTCGTCAAGTATTTTAGGACGAGCTACGTAAAGTGTCAAGGTATATTACACAAGCTCTCATGCCAGTGCTGCAGAAGAAAACACGACGTGATGAAAGAGTTTTCCACCTGAGGAAATGCTGGCACTGACAATAAGGCGGGAAGCTTATTATATATGCGCAATGTGTGTTTGTGTTTTATGCATTTTATGTAGTTTACGACATATATAACAATCACATGTATTTACAGATACCTTGCTGCCGGTGATTCGCAAATATCCCAGAGCTTCAGCTACAGAATTTCTCCAACGTCAGTGCAACGCCTGTCGTGAATCTCCCTCCTGACCAATCGCAGGTATAGGCCGTTCACGGTAAAGTGAGCACTATAAAACCCTAGTTGCTTTTTTCTTTCAACCAATTTATATCCGTCCACCACTTGTTAATGTAAACCCAGCCATGTGAGTAATAAACACAGTGTATGCATTCACTATACCCAAAACCAAAAGTCCGAGGCCACAATGAAATGTATTTATTGGTTATTATGTCTGATGAAACAGCTTCAAAAAGTGCTCACTTTACCGTGAACGGCTTATAGCACGACCGGCGCCCAGTCGGTGCTTAGTATGTCATGTGGAAATTACCAACTTTTCTGTAGGTAAATCATATGGTGCATGTTCTCCATTTCTCACGACAGGGTAGGATCAGCGTAGGTGAACTGTGCCCTATGTGGGAACCGAGCTCGACGCGCTCGCTTTGTGTTGGAGGATCAAACATGAGGCGGAGTACGCACTGAGCTACGCTCAAATTTCTACAAGCCCCATCCTCATAGTGCCGCGGTTTTGCACGAAAACTGAACCACAGACTGCGGGATCACAAGGTTACTTTTTATCAACCTCGTGCACAGATGCCACCTGCTTGGTGTAAGTTGTCATGTGCAGCCAGATATTATTAGTTTCGATACAAACAAGTCTTTCACCTGCTATTTCGCCGCGAAACTCTCCATGCACTTCACGTCTGGAGCTTGGATATTTTATATACCTTTGGTTCCGTTGAAATATGTGCCACACAGAACAAGAAATTTTGTGTAGCCTATTCGCAGTTTCTTCACACTTTTTAAATCGAACTTTTGAAAAATTACCCCATGTAAGTAGTAGGAAAGTAAGAGAGCTGGGTCAACATGCTGCAGGCTGCTTTTTTCTCTTTTTGCCTTTAAAATTTTCATTTCCCCTCAAAAACGCTCAAATGTTCCCTTTTTCCTTAATAATTTCCCGCAAAAAATGCACTTTGCTCAATGTGGCTGGCACTTACTCATCCCGGCGTAATGCGGCGAAAATTGTGTAAAAGTCAGCCAGAATGCGCAATCGTTTACATGCACGTCACGCTCTGTCATTCCATGCCAGCAACATCCATCTTGTCTCAAGAATGTTTGAGTTCATTGCCCTGTCACACAACTTCTCTCATTCCTTCCTGCCTCCCCCGCTCTACCTCGCCCGTTCTCTCTCGCCTATTATTTTCCTCCGTTTTCTCATATTCATTCCAGTCTACTTTATTCTCTCTCTCTTTCTCTTGTATTTCACGTCCTCCATATTTAATTCCTGCCGCCAGTCGGCTGCTGTAGGCGGACTTCTTTACTTCTCGTGCCCGCCACCAGAGTGTGTGAAGTTCTACTGTTCGCAGCTAGGAGCCTGGTATCGACACGGCCATTTTAGTTCACTAGTCGCCTGCAGGGGCGTGCTAGCATCGGGGAGTATAGGTCAAATGGTAGCCGCCAGGTGTGCTGGAAATTATTTTTTAGTTGGTAGGCGTTTCCGAACTCAATAAAATGCCAGAAGCATGCGGGATTGTTCCGGCACGCTTTGGACCTGGAGTCGAGTGCCTTGCCCACAAGACCATTGCGACATCTAGAAAAGTAGGCTATTTAATGATGAATACATATATAGTCATTACCATTCCGGGCGTTTGGACAGACCGCCCTAATCGCATCGGCCTACACACTCACCAGACAATAAATTGTCAATAAAAAAAAAGAGGATGTTTGATGACGAATACACATAGCAAAAACTTTGGGCACCATGCACACACACGCATACGTAATTTACATATATGTGTAAAAGCTATATATAAAAAATTAATAGCACTATACATAAAACATTTTGGTCAGGTCGTGTTTCTATATAAAACTTATATGCATTCAAACAGAGCCAATTGGGCAGTGACATTCATATGCCTCGAACATGCACGAGCACACACACGTCTGTGACAACTAGCCGTAGGAAATAAAATATTAATTACACAATCTCATTGATTCTTGTCGCCGCTTCTGCAGAAGGATACTATACATGCGTGAGTGCGCGCACTTCTGTACATACAACTTGTCCGTGCATTCAGCGTGGTATGAAGTGAAGCCGGCCCATGCTTGCTAGCCTAGAGTCGCACTGCGCACGCACATCAAGTAGGTATGACTTAAATCCACTTATAAGCATAGTCAGCTGTAATTTCCGAACCATTTAAGATACAGCCACGAAAAAGGCCGCAGTGTTAAGTATGCCTTAAGCCCACTTATATGAATAATTGGCTGTAATTTCCGAAGCATTTAAGATAGAGCCACCAGATTCGTAATTTAGGCATAGCCACTGAGGACGAAAATGACCACAGGGTCAAGTATGGCCTAATCCCAGTTTTAAGCATAATTGGTTGAAATTTCGGAATTGTTTAAGATATAGTCACCAAATTCATAACATAGTCATCGCTACCCGACAATGAACTGGGCCGCGGGGTCAAGCACACCATAAGCCCACTTATAAGCATAGTCGACCGCCATTTACCATCCACCAAAGCTATAGTCATCAAATTCATAACATAGACATTACCACCGACAACGAACAGGATAATAGTGTTAAGTACACCCTAAGTCCTCGTATGAACATGGTTGTCCGACATTTGCCACCGACCGAAGCTACGACCACCAAATTCATATCACAGACATCACTTCCTACTGCATACAATGAGATAAAAAAGTAGGCCTTAAACCCTGTTTTAATAACAGGTGGCCAACATTCCCAAACCTTTGAAGTTCAGGAACACGAAACAACTGTTCATGCATGTAGAGAAAAAAATAAAGGCAGGTATAGATACAAGTGCATCGCAAAGATACCATTGCATATAGGAGTGCAAGGTCTGAAATAGTATACACATATGCCTCGGCCTGCAACACACTCGACAATCGCCCACCGCCATCCTTGTCGGCTGCTACCGCAGGTTACTACCAACTTGGATCCCCTCAGCGACAGCTAGCCTCCCTTTGCTCAATGTTGTAAATGTGAAAATATATGCTTAAATAAACATTAGAATGGGTAACATACAACATACAACTATATGCGAAAAAAATTAAAATATTTACAAATACGCTGCATGCGTAATGTACATAGCCATGGGTAACAGTAAAATGCTTATATAGTAATACAAACAAATACGATGGATGGTGCTGGCATGGAATTACAGAGCGTGAAGTGCGTGTAAATTATTGTGCAATCTGGCTCGCTTTTGCACAATTTTCGCTGCATTCCACCGGGATGAGCAAGTGCCAGCCACATTGTGCAAAGTGCATATTTTGCAGGAAATTTGGCCGGTTTTGAGGGGTATTCGGGAAATTTTGAAGGAAGAAGGTAATTTTTAGGCGTTTTTGACGGAGAAAGTCCTGCAGCCTGTTGTTCCATATCTCTTGTTTTCCCACTACTCATGTATGAAGTGTTTAGTTATTTATTAAATATGTCGAGTATCACGATATCACTAACGTTTTATACTTCCCTTATCATAAAAGCACCTACCTTATATTTTGTTAAATTGAACTTTTATACAGAATTATAATACTTCATTTGAAAATTATGCATGCTGGTAATTTTCAAATCTCGCTAAGACTAGGAGTTAGTAATTAAATAAATAATCAGTAATTAAATAAATAATCAACAAGAACTGCTGCCTTATATACAGTAAACTGTATTTACATGCAATGTAGCTGAATAAATCTGATCGTTCAATGTTCGAATTGGCGAGTTTTATTTTGAGGCGGTAATAATATTTTCTTTATTTCACCAATATTTTTCGTTTATTGCAAAATGTTCGTATCTTGATATATATTATTTTCACCTGTTCTTATTTCTGACACTAATACCGTAATCCTGTCACGTTGACTCGATCGAACCACCACCAAGCTTCGAGAAGTTGTAAGTCAATCGCCTAACCAACTGTTGTACCAAGCAATTATCTTAAATTTTTCTTATTTAGTTAGATTGTAACCAGTAAACCTAATTGCAAACATGCACAAGAAGATATTCATGTAAATATATTACGTGTTTTGGGGAGAAAAGTGCGTATTTAAATTTTAGATCTGCCAGAAGACGCTTTTTTCCACATTCACTCCCATAACTCGCAATAATAAATCACATTTCCTTATGGTACAAAAGCCTTGTATCTCAATCACATTAAATTGCCTTGATAAGTATCAGATTAAAAATATAATAATATTTCATTTATAACAAATACGAATAAAAACAGTGAGAAGACACGTGTGTTGGTAGCGCCTAGTAAGAAATAGTTCTCATGCAAAATAGTATTAAAGTTGAGTGCGCACGAATTCGGTGCACTGTCCTTTGGTGTAATTTTCTAGACTTAGTCAAGCTTAGTTTGCATGAGGCGGAGGGATATCCTGGAAGTAGAACTTTAGCAGGGTTTCAGAAAAGTGTGAAGTAACAGTGAATGGATTATAATGCATATTGTCTTTATAGGTTTTTTTGTTTTGTTTTATAACCAATAAGGAAACATTCGTTGAGTTACTTTAGTTTACAGTAAAGGTAGGTAGGTAGTTGGGCTTAACGAATTCACAGTAAAGGAAAGCTACTTTTAACCAAAATTAATGGGCTCGTAATATTCAAGGTTTTCTGTCGTACGTTGTAGGTTTCAGTACGTTACTGTAGTCCCGACGCCAACCTTCAAAAACCAATATATTGTGAAGTTAAGAAACTACAACTATATACTTGTACAGTCTTCCTGCAGAATTTTAATGAGCGCACTGAGTAACATTCGCCCAGTAAAGTTGGTAACGATGGATGGAAAGTAGTTCCATTACTTATCGTCAAATAAAAAAATGTTAGGTAATCATTTGTGGTAACTTAAAATTATTTTTTTCACTTTCTATTTTTTAATGCATCGAAGTGTAAAAGTGAGCAGATTTGTAAAGTATTTAATTTATGACCCGCCATTACAAACGTCCTGTGAAGGCTTTCGCCTTCTGGATATAAACGATGGCAAGTCTTTGTTTCGTCCGAACATTTGCTGTGGTGTAAACAACGAAACAAATTGTGAAGAAACCAAGAATAGACTCTACTTCGAAATTGCGTGGATATAAGGTGTTGGATATTACAACGTAGGCGACAAATATTTCTCTCGATAGACAAAAAGGTGGTATCGGTTACAAAAAAAAAATACCAACTATGTATATGGTACGAGCTATTAAAAATGTATTGAACATAAATGTTTTTCAAAAAGTTTACGTCTTGGCATATAAATATATATGCTTCCATGACTTTTACCGAATATTGTTAGCGCCTAATATTTCATCAATCCATTTGACTAATAACGGTTGTTTTTCAGAGCACGAATTTCATTCAAAGTGCAACTGACATTAATACAAAGACGTGTGCAGAACTATTGTAACGGCAGTGCAATGTTATCACGTATAAATAAATGTCATGTTCAGGGCAAGACTAATTCGAAATGGTTCACATTTTAACTTTTTCTTTTTACGAGTTCCCGCAAAGAAAAAGTTTTTATAGAGTCGGCAAACCAATTTGTGTTATTTTTCGTACTTAACCACGGCCTTACATATGATAATATTCGTAGGAGATTCCTAATCACACCAATTGTTCAGCGAGTTAACGCACGAAGTTATTGAAAACAAACGAATTTATGTAGGCGGTACTTTTTACCAGCAATTCCGCGTAACTTTAAAACGCATTTCGAACGAAGCAGGCAGAGCTGAACTTAGAAACTTACTGGCCGCATACAGCCTTCCAACGAGTTCGAAATGCACATTTTAAATGTATACATTTATAATAGTAACTCATTAATGTTATACAACATTTGCTGGTCAACATCTTGGGACTAAATAAAGGCTTGCACGTGACACATATTACACACGTATATGCTATAAGTTAGTAGCGATGCAGTTTGAAACAAATCACGCAAAAAATATGCAGATCAGCATGTAACAAACAACTTGTATACAAAGCAAACACACTTGAATATGTAAATTCACAGTGCGAAAAACACATGTTCACAATACATATGACATTCACTATTTACAGCCAACACAAAAATATATAATAAACATTTCTGAGCATTCTCTACTATAAAAATATATGCCATATTATTTTGTAATATATAACTACATAACAAGGTCTATTAATATATTTTTTATTTCATCATTTTATTTTATGTAATCATGCAAAAGCAAATTAGTATTTCTTTTTCATGCACAAAAATCATGGAGTCACCGCTCCACGTTTTTATTGTTATAGGCTGTTCACGGCAAAGTGATCACTTTTGAGGCCCTAGCAATTTTTTTTTCTTTCAGCCATTTTTTTTGTCGTTTAACTACCTTTTATAATAAACATTGCCATGCAAGTGTTAAACACAGTGTGTATATTCCACCGCACTCCGAAGATAACGTCTAAGGTTAAAGTAAAATATATTTATTGACTATTACTGCAAATGAAAGGGCTTTAAAAAGTGCTCACTTTGCCGTGAATAGCCTACACACGCAGCACACCAGATCAGTGTCTCGTATGCAGGGAATATGGAGCATTTCATAAATTCGCGAGTGTAGTATTTAGCGCATAAAAGTTCATGTGCCTCATAAACTAAAATTATTCGAGGTAAGTCTCTCTCCAAGTTCAATGATTATTATAATTGTTTACCCCCCCCCCCCCCCCCCCCCCTTCAAACGAAGTACGAGAACTTCCTCCACGGTTACAGATGTAATTAAAGGAATTCAAGACATTTCGAGAAAAATGGATTTGTTTGACGGTACTCTCTAAATGAATAGTAATAATTATCTGAATTTGAATTAGTTTTCCCAATGATTTTGCTGTGTTTACAACAAACGTGAGATTTTATATTTCGCAGTGAGATGCACATAGCTTCTGTCCACTTCGTTCACAAATGTTTTTTTTTTCTCTGGTAAATATTTTATAATAATCAAAAGCCAGTAATCGAATATGAGAGTGGAAGTAATTGTTTACACTCCGAGCACTAAATTCGAGTATTATTCGGGCTTTTGCCTTCACAAAAATTCTTTTACATAATACCCACGAGAACATCACGATGAAAATGCAGCCTTTCTATAAAAAATATTAGCAACATTTAAAATATGTACATTTTTTAAAATGGTTA
Source organism: Dryococelus australis (assembly GCA_029891345.1). Lineage (NCBI taxonomy): Eukaryota > Metazoa > Arthropoda > Insecta > Phasmatodea > Phasmatidae > Dryococelus > Dryococelus australis. The sequence continues at coordinate 356,084,721 of CM056993.1, read as the reverse complement.
AATGAACAAGGTGAATTGTAGACACTCTTAAAAATATAACGGCATATTCAATGGTAAAGACTGTTCACGATAAAGTGAGCACTTTTTTAAATCAACCTTAGAAAAAGTCACTGCTCCTACCTGCGTGTATTTTAACGGGCGCAATGAGTGACACGGACCCAGTAAAGTTGGTAACGATGGAGGGAAAGTAGTTTCGCATCTTAACGTTAAAAATATAACGGCATATTCAATGGTAAAGACTGTTCACGTTAAAGTGAGCAATTTTTTAAATCAACCTTATAAAAAGTCACTGCTCCTACCTGCATGTATTTTAACGGGCGCAATGAGTGACACGGACCCAGTAAAGTTGGCAACGATGGAGGGAAAGTAGTTCCGCATCTTAACGTTAAATAAAACGTGTTAGGTAACCACTTGCGATAACTTGAATTATTTCCTTCCTTTTTTTTCTTTACTATATCGAAGTGTGAAAAGTGAGCAGATTTGTAAAGTATTTACTTGCGTAAGAATTTCATTTTAACTTGACCTAGGCATGAATAACGTGATGAGGCCCATGGCAATGTTAATCTTACATAAGGCGGAAGAATACACAAGGTGCATACAATGACATCTTAAGTGGGGCTTACAAAAGTGATCACTTTACCGCGAACAGCCTGTAACAAGCTTTCTCACTCCTTCCAGAAGACAGCTGTCCAATTAGGAACGGGCTGCTGTCGAGAAAGGTGCGAGTCCCGTGCAGCGTGGATAAGCACAGCAAAGGCGCCTAAAAACGCAGCAACCAGAACAATCTGAAGTTAATAGCAGCGGTGAGTGAAGTCAACTCACTCGTAGGTTGCGTTGGGTGGCAGCGAATGCGATGCGACCGCAGCGTGCCTAATGGACAGCGCGTAGGCATCAGACCGGTATAAGTCGCCCTGGAAGGCCCGAGTCGCGCAAGTGTTGCGGCGCCCGATGGCCGAGACTCACAAGAGCAGGGTACCTCGCCGCCGCTGTGGCAAGAGAGAGGGGTGGTCAAGATAGGCCGAGTCGCGCAAGTGTTGTGGCCCGATGGCCGAGACTCACAGAGCAGGGAACCTCGCCGCGCTGTGGCAAGAGAGAGGGGTGGTCAAGATACACGCGAGCGCACCTGAGCAAATTAACTGCATCTTATCGCCGGACAGATAACATATCTTCTATTTGTTCTGTTACGCCAACCCCCCCCCCCCCCTCCACACCCTCCCCGACTGGACTGTTTCAATGTCTCAGTATCCTCGGCAGACTGGAGACGGAGTGGCACAGATGATTTCCTGCTATCAGTGGTTCAGGAACGTATTAAAGTGGAGAACAGAACTGAACAGAACGTGTTAAAATGGCGCCAGTACCCAGCCGAAGGCCATAACTGGTCTCAGTTACTTCAATTTAAAATAAATTTATAAAATAGTCGAAACATAAAATTTGTTGAGTTATAACATTTAAAAACAAGATAAATTTAAAACAGAGACTTAAAATCATTTTGTTAAAGGTTAAAAGAAAAAGGTTACGTTATAATTTTAAAATGTCAAAAGTTAAAATGCCTCTGCCTCCACCCTTGAACCCTCACCCCGCCATCCTCTCCGGAGACAGAGGGGCCCACGGTTGTTCTCGTTTTGTGAGATGTCCGTCGTGTGTCTGATGTCTGTGTCGGTGTCGTGTCGGTGTCAGTGTAATGTTGTTTGTGTAGGTGTTGTATAGTGTAAGTGTAGTTTCTTTAGTTTACTTGTGCTTGTGTATATCTGTATTATTGATGTCTGTGTGGGAGTAAAGTGGAGAGTGGCGAGATGCGGGCGGCTCGTAACAACTAGGTCTTGAGAGCTGACGAGGGTGCAACAAGGTGGAAATGGAACAACGCCAGAACGCGAGGACGGGGAAAATGGGAGAGCCCCGAGAAAACCTGCCGACCTGCGTAATTGTCCGGAACCACTGCAGCATGTGAGAGAATCTAGGAGAAAAAAATAAAGCGTCACTTTATTAAAATAACTCAACTGTTGGCCAACCCTGCACCGATTTTTCGCCATCCCCTTTTACAAAACCTTTTTTAAAGTTTTTTTTCTGGTAAACAGTATTATTGTGAAACAATGTTAACAATTCGTGTCTTTACGTTTTTACTAAACTGGCATTTACTAAATACATTTTTAATCACAAACGACCCAAGAAACTTTAAAGTAATAAAAATTAATAACTCTGTTAAAACTAACAAAATTAATAATTTCGTTAAGTCTAGTAGGTAACTAACAATATAAAGACAAATATGGTAAAGAAATTCAGGGCATCAATGAGATTGATTTTCCTCTAGCAGCGATATACTGTACTGTATGTACATTATCGACGGCAGGCTGTAGCAATTATTTAACGTTTCGCCCCAAAAATATGCAAATTAAAAACGTTTTCAGAAAAAAATTCAACAGAAATTATGAAATACTGTTCACTCAAACCGGAACATGTGCCGTGATATAATACGGACTGGATTGTGGTGTACAGGTTCTGAGTTCATGAAACGTTGCACAATATTAAAATTAACTTAAAATTTAATCACGTTTGGAAAACATATATAAATAACATTAAAAAATAATTGATGAAGTATTAGGCACTAACAATATTTGGCAAACGTTATGTCTGCATGCCAAGATGTAAACTTTCAAAACCTTAATTTTTTTTTTTTTAAATAGCTTGTACCATATACATAGGTTTTCCTTTTTTTTTTTTTTTTTTTTTCGTAACCGATGCCATCTATATGTCTGTATGCACGTTCAAACTGTCCAGAGAAATATTTGTTGCCTATGTTGTAATTTTCAAGACTTTATACCTACACCATTTCGAAGTAGAGTTTATTTTAGGTTTCTTCACACTTTTTGACTCCAATCTTTGAAAAATCACCCCATGTATTACGTTTTATTTATTTTTCCTACACATGCGTTTTATACTTGTGTTAACATAGACACAGGCCTACCATAGTTTTGGTTAAATGTAACTTTTATTTACACATTATATATATTATAAGATTTTACTTATGCCGTACAATAAAATGAATTGAAACAATGTGGTAATATGTGTGTAAGAAATAGTTCTTATGCAAAGTATTATTAAACTACGTGCGCACGAATGCGGTGCGCTGTCCCTTTGGTGTAATTTTCTAGACCGGGTTAAGCTTTGATTTCGTAGGGCGGAGGAATATCCTAAAAGAAGAATTACATCAGGGCTTCAGAAAAGTTGGAAGTAACCACGAAGGGATTAATGGATTATACTACAGAAGCAATGTGCGAAATAATTCGTGTTGGGAAGTGGATACCAGGAAATTGCCCATTCTCATAAAATTTTCCACTGGCTCATGCAAGAAAAAATATTTTCCTGCCAAAAAAATCTTTCCCTGAGAGTAATCTACACTAATAAATAAATTTGAAGTGTCTGCCTATTATTTAAAAAATTATAGCTACATCTAAGCGTATTATGCTATTTAAACGACGTTGAAGCATAAATAACTGTTTTTAAAAATTTTGTCTATCTGTCTTTCTGGATGTTTGTCCGGAATAGGCTCCGAAACGGCTAAATCGATTTGGATAAAACTTTCAGAGATCATAGAGTTTATTTATACTTATAATATTTTCTTTATTTCATCTCGATATCTCAAATGGTTATGAAGTAAATTAATTTTTTCATATAATTTTCTTCATGTTTCATATCTTATTGTTTTGCAAAATAATTATTGTTAAAAAGCATTGTTGAAATAACAAACATTTTAAAAATAATCATTGATATAATACGCATAATAGAAAAAGATACTTTAGTTTTTGGAGAAACATAGCGAAATAACCCATTATCAAGCAACCAACACTAATGCGGCGTTAAAATTATTTTCGATAATAAAGTAACAATCTTTCAAACCAATTATATAGGTATGTATTTCAATAACTCCATAAAACCTGGGCGAAGCGATGACCGGCTGTATTTTAATAACTCCATCGAACGAAGCAATATTTCTATTTTAAACATAAGACGTGAACAAAGAGATGGTGGTATGTATTTTAATAACTCCATGAAACCTAAGCGAAGCGAAATTTCTATTTTAAAAATATGTAAACAAATCGTAAAGCCCACGCGAACGAAGTCGCAGGCACTACATTAATTTCCGTATAAACATAAAAATATATTTGTAAATTCTATTAGACTAACATTTAAAACTTTAAAATTTATTTTCATATTTTGATAATAGAATTTATTATGTATAAATTTCCATTGACACTATTCACGCCTTATTTCAATTTTCCATTTCTATTTTTTTTTAAATATGTAAACAATTCCTGAAGACCACGCGAACAAAGTAGCGGGAACAGCTAGTAACTAATAATAATGAAATATTAGTTTTATATCCTGGGCAAGATTGTGTGGGTATCATTGATGGATTACCTTACAGTGCTACCATAATTTGTAATGCAAAAATATTTAATTAAAAATAACTTACTCCCATTGGATTTGTATTGGTTTAGAATGTTTTAACCAAATAAATCACCAATTAAAACTATGCAAATGACGCGGATATTATTTTACCTTTCAACTATAGTTCATACAGTAGTATTTATACCAAATCTCCAAAGATCTCAAGTTCACTAAAAAAAAGTTTTCCGCTCTCAGAAAAATGTCAAATTCGCACCCTGCATGGAAGGTACACAACGCTTACAAATACGTCGCTTTTTGAAGCTGCGTGAATAGTGAGTGGTCTGAAACTATTTAAATGAAGTTTGCAGGGTTTCGCGTCCATGGTCTGAGCATTTTTGACTTTTGGGTTTCAGCTGCGTCGCAGTCTAAGAGTATCCCGACGTTTCGGCGCGCACTGTAGTCGCCATCTTCAGGGTGGTAGAAACTGTTCACGGTAAAATGAGCACTTTTTAAAGCCCTGCTTATAATCTACTTGTACGCACGTTGTGTACTCGTCCGCCTTATGTAAGATTAACATGGTCATGGGCCCAACACTTTCTCATGCGTCGGTCAAGTGAAACTGTGAAATTATTTGAAAAGTAAATATCTAGCAAATTGGCTCATTTTTAAACTTCGATGCATCAAAAAATAAATATAAAGCGAAATAAATAATTCTAGTTATCAGAAATAGTTACCTAATACTTTTATTTGACGTTAAGATACGGAACTACTTGGCATCCATCGTTACCAACTTTACTGGGCGCTTGTCCTCAGGGCGCTCGTTGAAATATAGGCGGGTAGGGGCAGTAACTTGTTTCTAAGGTTGATTTCAAAGTGCTCACTTTATCGTGAACAGCCTTTAGAAACTGTTAACATTCGGATGCTCTGAGGAACCTTCTTTTTATGTTACAAAAAATATAACCCCGTGTTTCAAGAAATTTCAGTACTAACACGAATGTGCGTTTCTTTTGTTTTTACTCCATAAGTCCATGAATATTTAGAATATAGATTTGTAGAAGACATGGGAGTGTATCACAACATTCCTTTGCATTTGAGAAGAATTAGTTTCGGAGGGATTGTAGGTGACAGTGAAAGAATAGTTGAAGTAAAATTTTTTTTAATGAGAGATGAGTTTTGTATTTATTAGCTATACAGTATTTTGCTTTTGTGTGATGAGCGAAACCAAGAATGGTCCTAGAACTACCTCGTCCACAGTGGACAGTAAACACAGTGTACCATTTTAATGCTGATCCCTAGACTATTTGAACACTCTAAAATTTATGATATTGAAATAGTATTTCACCAATAATAATATGATACGTCCTAATTATTCCGCCTGTTATATTATAAAGTAATTGTAGATAGTGAACATTCAAATGTTTTGGAGGCATTCGGATGAACATATTTTTGTTAGATCTCCCTGTTTGTTTATTTAGGTTATATATATATATATATATAACCACAGGACCAACTTAGTCTTTGTTTTACCGAGATATCTCAAACGGTTCTGGAAAAAATAATGATCAGGGATGTAAATAGGTACTGGATTAAGCCTTTCTTACTATTTATTACTGCATAAAAAAAAGCATTGTTAAAAAAAGTTCCATCATTTCTCCTTAATTTTTTGTCTGTGGGCTGTAAACCTTTCCTTCCAAAAATCCATAGTGGGCCAGTGGCTAGAGATAATCCAAATGGGGCCGCAGTGACCCAGTGGATAGATATATATCAAGTGGGGCCGCAGTTACTCAGTGGCTAGAGCACCCAATAAGAGGGCCGCAGAATCCCAGTGGCTTGAGAACCCAATAAGGGTGCCGCAGAAGCTCAGGGGCTAGAGAACTCAATTGTGGGGCCGCAGTAACTCAGTGGCTAGAGAACCCAATAAAAAAAGTGGCTATATCAATTCTAAGTCCTAAATATCATGCTAACATAAAACATGTGCGAAGCGATGGCAGGGTGTAATTTAAAAACTCCATTAAACCTGAAAGAAGAAATATTGGTATTTTAAACATAACACCTTAATATGAAACTATGGCGGGCTATATTTTAATAACTTAAAACAATATGCCAACGAAGTCACACGTGTCAGCTAGTGTGTGTGTGTGTATATAACTTTTTTACTGTCGTCATAAATATATCGTTTCTTGTTTAAGAGAGACGTTTCACATGCCTTGCATTATAGATTTTATCATATTTGTATTGTTATAAATATTTTAATTTAACTTACCGGAATAGCAGATCTCTGGACTTTGCGTGGAGAAATCCGGCAAGTCGTCCTGGCATTGGTGGTTTTTCTTGTTCTTATATTTGCAGCAGCCAGAATGAATCATTATTACATCTAGAATACAATAGATTACTAGTATAAAAACTCTTCCCCACCCCCAAAACTAACTCCAAAGATTCTTTTAGAAATGCTGTAAGTCATCAAGATGCCGACGCCGTATTAGCATATCCAGCAACTGATACGACGCCTCGTAGATTTTTTGCTGCTATATATACACAATTTAGTAAAGTTTTCGATGTCAGCTGCTATTAGGTCCTGTACACACGAGTTATAATCCTGGCATCAATAATTTCCCCAATGAACCTTTCCAGCTATGGTGTAGTTTTAATGATATAATTTGCTCGATAAAAATACGATTTCGCATACACACGATTACTAATTGCATCCAATATTGTATGCCATGTGATTTATCTTATAATTGCGTAAATAAAAACAGAATATTTCTGTAGAAAATTTCTATTCCATATTTTGTATGTATACATACAAGGCAAAAGTGCGAATTATCTCTCTTTTATAAACAATAATATTCCTTTTTAGGACACTGCACTTGTGTGAGTCCATAATCTGAGCTAAAAAATAAACCAAAATTGCATTTAAGAATATATTCGTCTGGTATTGTTGATGCGTTTTGGTAATTTGTTATGTTAGCATTTCATATTATTTTCAATTGGATCTATATGTTTTATTTATAGAATATTTTTCAGAGCAAAACTATAGATTTGAATACTAGAAACAAAAATTTTAAATTTAGATATTATTTTCCATGTCATTTTAATGTTAGCGCTTCCGATATTCTCTTTTGTAAAATTAACTCCAATATTTTGTAATGCGTAACACAAATTATTTAGTGGTGGGCCCAACTAAACAGTGTCTTGTGAACTCCGTTGGTCAGTAGTTGAAAGTTAATGTTCTTTTGCAGAGCTACTGATATATAGGCGAATCCAAACGTCTCATCAGAGAACTAAACCATACATAACTTGCATTATTGTCCTCTAGTGTCAGGCACGCAAACAGAATGCAGTGCCCTCTACTCAGCAGTATTCGTCCTACCCTTCCATTTCATGTGGTGATCCCAAAAATAATTTTTTCTTCACAAGTGGTGTGTATTAGAAAAGTTATCAAACATACAGTACATTAAATCACCACATTAAATTCTCGTTATTAATTAACAATTTACTAGATTGTGGTTAAAAAGCATCGTTCCAAACTTCGTTTCGCCTAACTTCGTTTAGCCTAACTGCGTTTTGCCTGACTACTTTCATCCTAACTTCGTTTGGCCTAATTGCGAATAGCTTAACTGCACTTATACTAATTTCGTTTGGCCTAACTTCGTTTAGCCTAACTTTAGGACAAACGAAACTAGGGCAAACGCAACGTCACCGTTTACATCCATGAAAAAATGCTTGTCGTCTTTCGCGTCAAAAGTGCATTTTTAAAAGTATGGCTCCTTGCTATATGAAGAATTTTAAGTTTACTATATCAATTAATTTAATTAATGTCACGGGATTTAAAACTGTCCAAATAGCTATTCTGGAAGTAACCTATTTACATCGAACGACCAATACAGTAATTACGTAGGAAAAAGAATAAAATATCCGTTGTTTCTCGACTGAAAACATTTTTATATGGGACGTTATAAAATTCATAACGTGTTAATCAAACGTGGTGTTAGGGAAATACATACGTGCATGGCATAAAATATATCACACCTCATACTTCTGGGGTAAGGGGGAGTGTCGCACGTCATTATGGATTTATTGATAATTTTCCATTGCAAACATTTGTGGTTAATTTGATAAAATGTGAGTTTGTTAGAGCTTAGAACATAATTTAATTATATCTCAGAGAAGGTTATATTTTGACTCCTTGCACTACAATTGCTCATGTAGTCATTTTAAGATGGTAATCAATAAATTATTCCCATTTATTCCAAATGGTAAACAAATAAAGTTACTGCTATGATATCACAGTTATTAAATCATCAAGCGATACACTACACTTTAGCGAAGAAGAAATTTCAGTGAAGAATACTGAAAACATTTTATGGCAACACCGCCATGATTTATGTCGCTCTCCCTAAGGGTAATTTTTCTACTTCTCACATTTATCAAAATGTTTGAAAGTAGTGGGATCATGCCGATTCTAGCACACCTGATCACTCATTTTATTCAGAAGATTGCCATGATGAAATTTCAGTCTCCTCCTCACGAGATCAGTTCATCCCCTAGCCGAACACAACTATACCCTGCCTTCAGTGTCCCCCACCCCCTTCCGCCGTTTCTGAACCCATGGCGCACACTTATATACTGCAGCCTGTACACGTCTCTGCAGAAACAATGCGAAACAATGTATGTCCAGATTTACAGAATGTGTAGTTGACGATTATGCTAACAAAGACAAAGGGAGATTTGATTGCATTGGCCATTATGGAAACATTTTAAATTTCGACTGTGCCAAATCATGATATATGTAACATTGTCTGAGTTCGGAATGTTGTTTTAAATTACAGATACGAGATACTTTTATAATATTGTACATGAATAAAAATAATTAAACACTTAATTTTTTGTTGGAAGTCATGACATTTCTCCAATTTCAAAATAACATTATATATTTCATTGAGAAATTTTGTATGTGGACATTTAAGTTGATTGAATGCGAACTTTATATTTGTAGTGATCAAAATATATTATATTAAATTTATTGAAGGGAATGTATGGAATTGAAATTTTTGATCTATGATCTCACTAGGACGCCAAAGAGTGTGTTATCTATAATAGTGGGGTGCAATTTTCACCAGTTGATGCTTCACCACATCCAATCTTAGAACTACCAGATGAACAGTGTTTTAAGACTCACTGTGCATCCTGGTGCAAATCATGTCGTCAACTATATACCGTGCAAAACGGCATCAACTAGCACCTCCTCCAAGAAAAAAAACCAAAGCCAAAACGAACTGCTACATGCAACCGTAATGTGTTCATATTCTGCGGTAGTGAAAGTAACACGGCAGGCCATTCTTTCCAAAAGCTGAGTCTCATGAAATAAATTCAAGAAAAAGCTATTTTATTGGGATATGATTATATCGTTGCATGTCTTTCCGCAGAATATCTGGTGGCAATTGAAGCCAAGTATCATAGGAATCGCTACACTGAATTCAATAGGCGATATTATCATATGATTAAAATCGAAAAACAAGTAGAACCGATAAATGTGGAGGTTATGGTACAAAATGAGTTGCTCCAATTGAGCAATGAAGAAATTATAGGAGGATGTAAAATTTTTTTAAATTTGACGGATATGATGGCAGAAAGGTTGCAGAACATGGCATCCAAAAGACAGTGAATCAAACTCATTTAAAAGAGCGAGTATTCGAACATTTTTCGGGTTTAACAAAAGAGAAAGGTATTCGAGATCGTGTTTATCTCGTCTGCTCAGAAACTGCCCGAAAGATAGTTGCCGATGCATATCAAATACCAGAGGAAGAATCGCATACTTTACTGTTAGCAGCAAAAATATTACGTAAAGCCCTTTTGAATGACACTCATTTCGATTTCAAAGGAGTATTTCCCAAAGACTGTGAAGAATCATCAGTACCAACACTTGTGAAATATTTCTTCCATCAACTCCTTGCTGGACCCAAATCAGTAACTACAACCATTATTATGCTCAACATGAGTTCTTTTTCAACACACAGCAATTGTGAACCACCACTTGCAGTGTCTTGGCCCTGAAATTGCATTCCCCAACAAGGAGCAAGAAACTGGTAGAACTGTTACATGAACATTGCCTCAGTGTATCTTATAAGAAAGTCCTTCAAATCGAAGCTATGTTTGCAGTGGATGTTGCTAAACAGGCAAAGTCCAACAACAACATTGTGTGTCCTACTAATCTAAGCAAGAGCATTTTCACAGTTGCTGCTCTTGATAACTTGGATCATAATCCCACATTCAGAACTACCAATACATTCTTTCATGGAACAGGAATTTCAATTTTTTCATTTCTATCTTCTGATAAACCTGGATTGTGTCAACAAGCTCTTCAACTGGACTACAGAGATCAAGAGTCATTCCCTAATTGTCCTATTCTACCTATATTCTATACATTTGTTCCACATGTGACCAGATATCTTGTCACTCAACCACCAGTACAAGATGTGCATTCACTGGTAATGAGCCCATAACATGACGAAGAACAGCTCGAACAGAAATGGATATTTGAGGTACATGAAAACCTTAATACCAAGTAAGGAGCCAACACTGTGTCTCCGATTATGTGGTTATCATACCATGCTGCTAGATCAGATGCAGTTGGGTCATCAAATAAATGTCTCGAAGCTCTCCTACCACTTTTTCATGATAAAGCAGTCACTCCATAAATGATGTGCCATGGAATGCAATTAGTAAAACAAACAACAGAGTATCTCAACCCTACACAACCTCCAGTATTAGTACTAGATCAACTGCTTTACGACATTTCAAAGAAAAATCAATTGACCTACTCCGAAATTTTTGGGGAGGCTAAGTTTGTGGTGATGATGAGAGGGCTTCACATTGAAATGGCTCTGTGGGCAACCATGGGAGATCTGTTACTTGAATCAGGATGGCCAGAAGTCCTAATGGAAGCAGGGATAACAAAAACATTGTAAACAGCCAAATCATTTCTAAAAGCATACGATCCAATGAGAACACGATATGCTCACCAAGTCACTGTTATAGTGCTTGATAACCTTCTTAGAAAATCACATGACAAATGTGGAATGGAAATGTCATTTCAAGATTGGATTTCTCTTGTTTACAAAGACCAGCCTACGATGCAGTTCTGTGTGCTTGTTCAAAAGTACGAGCAAATAATATTCATTATCTTACGGGCAAATCGAGAGAGAAAGTTCAGACTCATGGTCGATACCCTTCAAAGTCTTGTTCCTTTATTCTTTGCCATAGATCACCACAGTTATGCTCGTTGGGTTCCTGTCTTCATTATAGACCTACAAACACTCCACAAATGGTCCAAGAAGAGTTTGAAGTAGGAAATTGGGCAGTAACAAGAAGCAATCATTGCTTCTCATCGATACCAATAGATCAAACACATGAGCAAGCCTATAAAAGAGTAAAATCAGTTGGTGGTGTGATTGGCCTCACAGTCACCTGCATTATTGGAGTGCTGGAATTCAACTGGACCAGATGTTAGCAGTGTAATAGCACAATTTACAAATGTGTATTATGATGCTGACAGCAAACAGCAACCACATCATGAGGAAGGATTCGCATATCAAATCCGCTTTCAGACAGTTCACAGACCTGTTAGATGTTCTGCTAAGCAAAGGAAATCCATTTGAGGAAAACAGTACAGACTTGGTATCATTATACAACAAAGTATATATCAATGAGTCGGCATCAGCATCTATCCATAATCAGGAATGTACAGGACAAAAGTAATATGACACCTTTCGAAGAGATATATTTTGCTCAAATAAAGTACCTTTTATACACCAATAAAGAAAAACATCACCATTTTCAATAAGAATAAAAAAAACCACAACAGCAGCAGTAACAAAGAAAATACAGCACTTAAGGCAACATGCAGATTTGTTTGGACAAGCATTTGTTGTGCTTGATAGCCACAGTGGAAATTTGGAAGAATTCTTTCGGCCACGAATCATCATCATTTCCACCTGGATTATCTTGTTCTGATGGATCTGTAAACTCCTGTTGAATGTCATATCTGTTATCATATATTATTGAAGCTACTGAAACTTCTACACATACTGTCCATGAAGAGTTCGTAGCACTTGACATGTATGGAGCCATCATTATTGGTGGTGGTGCCCTAATTCATTCACTTCCAGGAACAAGCATCAAAGGCATAACATTCAATAACTATCTCAACAAGGTTTTTTTTTGCCAAGGATCTACTATGAATTAAGAAGTGCAGAAAGAGTGGATGTTTTTTTGGGATCAGTATCGTGAAATGACAATCAAAGTGTTCACAAGGGAGAAAAGAGGCAATGATACATGACAGCATGTCTCTCGTCTCGCCAAAGTACCAGGAAAATGACAAGAATTTTTGACACACAGAGAAAATAAGGAGCTCTGCTCATTCTTATCAACTGAACTTATGCAAGTCGACTTTCCAGATGGGAAATTAGTCTATATCACATCAGGTGACCAAGTTTTTTCAGCAGCACAGGGTCCTACTATGTGACAATACAATCATGGAGAAGCATAAACTCGAGTATTGGTTCATCTTCTTCATGCACTCAACGATTACCGACTTCAGATGGTATATACTGGGGATACAGACGTTGTAATACTTTTGAGTAATTTTCATCAACCCTCTAGCAGATATCTGGATTGCTTTCAAAGCAGGGAAAACAACACAAATGATCAACCCCAATATTATTGCAACAAGCTTAGGCGAGACAACATGCAGAGCCAGGGCTCTTTCCCAGGCATTTACTGAATTAGACACCACTTCTTCTTTTAAATTCAAAGGGAAAAGGTACTGCTTCAAAGTAAAGGTTGCAGTCCCATCGCTCATGAAAGAATTTTTAAATTGTGCAGACACCCCTTATTGTATATCACAAAAGCTGAGAGACGTAGATATGCAGTTCGCCTGTAGACTTTACACAAGAGAACAAATTTCAGATACCTGCAGCACTGACCACTTTCGAATGCAGCTATTCTGTAGATAGACTCGGGATGTGAGAGAATTGCCCCCCCCCCCCCCCGCGAGTGATGCATTTGACCAGCATCTAAAAAAAGCATGTATCAAGCAAGTGTTTGGACCACTGCTCATGAGCAAATGACACCTGTCGAAGATCCAAGAAATCATGGTTTGACGGAAAAAGATCGCAAGCTTGTGCCTATATGGACAACGTTGCCTCTTGCTAAAGACATTTTTGACCTTAATACAAAATGCAAATTTGCAAGGGAATGTGTACCATACAAATGCATGAAAGCAAAATTGAAATGCACTAGAATGTGCCAGTGCAAATGTGGACTGTGAAACTGCTAAAATAAGTAAATTTGCAGAATTTGAGCATCTTCACAATATTAACTGACTTAAACTGCATTATTCATATAAATTATTTAGTAGACTTTTTTTTATTAATGTTCCGCTGATCTTTTAGTGATATTCTGTAATTGCATATATTTAACTGGAATTTCAAGTAAAGGGTTTACCTTTTAACATATTCGTGTAATTAATAGCTTTTCATTTTTTTTTTTGTAAATTGTTGCTTATAAACTTGTATTATTATATTCCGCGAACAAACAGTACTACAAATGTGACCGTTTTTAAGGCCCTCTAGCCACCTTTAAGATAGTGTTTCAAAACAATTATAATGTTGAAGATTGGACGGATTTTACCTTTCAATCCATGCCACACATAATTTGTGATTTTTTCAGAATTCTACCCACTTTTTTACTTCCCTAATGCCCCAAAATATGTGCTTTGGTAACAATGTTATATTGAAGGTCAGATTAATTTTACCTTTTATTTGATACCCCGCATTTATTGTTTATGGGCCTTATTCATTGTCGTTTTTAGTCCGGACTAAGGAAAGATCATCCTCCGACCAATATTTTTCGTATTCAGAGAGCAATTTTATTGCTAGTCCGAGGATCATCTTGCTTTAGTACGCTCTAACTTTTAGTCCGGACTGAGGGTAGGATTAACGAGGTATTAGGGTCAAAAAGAAACATGGCGAACATAAAATACGACAGTTTCGTAAATATTACATGCCAGTGAAAGTTAGATAAAGTTTACGAAACATAAAAATTACTTTTCAAGCCGATTATGTCAATCTGTATGCAAAAATATGCCAACCTAACGAATGAAATGTTCCGTGAATAATAATTCAAAGGAAATATACCTTATAAGCTTAATAAAACATGAGTTCTTGTGTCAATCAAGTGCCTTCTCTGAAAACAGATCCTTTTCTTAGGAGACGTGATATTAATACACTCAGATAGAATTTTAATACAAATCAATTATTGTAAATATTATAAAGTATTTTATTAAAAATCGGATGTAGTGGTAGCTCAGTGGTATCATCGTGGGTTGACATGCCGAAGGATGATTGGTCGAATCTTGTGTGGGATATATATTTCTGAACATTTTTAGATGTCTTTTTGTAAAACAAAACCAGCCAATATTACAATATATGTTAGAGAGTCATAAATACAAGGTTAAAATCGAATAAATTGACGTTAATGTAGTAGAAAAAAAAAACGAAATTGCTATTTTCGCTTAGCAAAATATTTTGGACGAGTGTAAAAAGAGATTGTAAACTTAACTGTATGAATAATGTGATTTGTTTACTCGAGCTGGGCAGAACATACTCGGCATACTATCGAGAACATCACTTTTGAAAGGAAATAATCAAAACCATTTAGGAGTCGAGACCTTCCATATAACTGTTTGCTTCCAGAATTACATTGTAGGACATATGTATATTCACAAAACATCTAGTTTTATTTCCAATTAAGCACACAATATAACAGATTATATTTTGCTTGTTCTTGCGCATATTAACGCTTATTGTAAATTACTTTTCAATTTGAAAAGGGAAAAACCTTTTATTTTAAATAAGTTGTATTAAGTTTAGCGCTATCTAGTTCCTATTTTGTCATGAGTGGAAATTCACGTTTTATTTGAGACGAATTATCTGTAACTTGGCAACAGTGTATTTCGATGATCCTTCGACTAAAGTTATTCTCGCTCTAATCGGGGTTTATGAATATGATATAGTTACTCCACTCTTCGTCCGAACTAACCCCAGACCAACTCCGAGGAAGATCATCTGTGGATCATTCTTGGATGAAGCTCTGACTATAAATAAGGGCCTATGTGTTTTCAGAATGTTGGCCGTCCTTAACCTCCCCCTTTTTTTTCCACAGGTACCCCTGAGGGCAAATCGTTGTATACTCCGAACAAAAATGTAGTACATATACCCTAAGCTGCAAGATGACACCAAAAATTAAAATTTGCATCTACTTGAACTGAAATTGTAATTTTAATAGGCCGCAGCACTCCACTATAAGTAGGGCACTTGATTTTCGCGAAAAGATTTATGCACAGGCTAGACTCCAATGTCCTATGGCATACGCGCAGTTTTCCTTTGATTATTGGCCACTTGCATTTGTTGGGAGACAGGGCCAATTAGAATTAGGCATCTCCGACACTGAGTATCCGTGATTCGTGGGAAGACACCTGCAATTCCTGACGGTTAAAATCTCCCAGTCACGAAAGTGGATCTGAGCTCCAGTGTTTCGGAGTAAAATAAGTCGTGAAATCTTTCCGCAAAAATCAGGTGGCCCCATGTATAAGGCAGCCTGATTAACTGTACTCCCGATTATGCACACACTCGCATTTTTGTAGCGGGATGATAACGGTTGCTATGTTAGCCACATCCGTCGAGGGTATTTGCATTGTTTTCTTTTTAATCACTGAAGTTAGAAATTGAGAACAGTATTTATAACTCACGTCCCCATTATTTTTAAAACATATAATACAACACTTTGCAAAATTACTGAAGCCTCGGATATTGGTCATCAAACATGATGTGAAAATGTTTTAGTTTGTGCCGTGCAAGTGTTATTATAGTCCACAATTGCCACCATCAGTCCTGCAAAATTACATAATCTGTAATCATATTCTTGATCCGATCCATCTGTAGGTCAGCCAGGCTTGATTGCAAAAAGGATTTGGCTATAGAACGAACGAAAATACTTACTGTCATAAAATTGTTCTTTTAGTCGAAACCGACGTGAAGTTGGTGAGGTATGCAACGTAAATAAGAAACCAGTATTTGCCTACGAGCATTCCCGGTTTAAAATCCCAGATAAGGCACGAACGCAGGAGATATTATGGGGTTAGTTTGTGTTTAGTTGATTATACTGCAACCTTCTCACCTTTCTCCGAACAGGCTGCTTTCATAAACATATATTTAAAGCACTGTATATCATTTTAATCTCCGCATTGTAGAAGGGAGGTGAGGTGAATTAATGCACTTCAAACTTTTGTTCGAATTCACACGAACGGAGAAGTACTATTATTTTTATGAGTATAAAACCGGCATTACACGATACCTACAGCCGTACTAGGTTCTTGTACAAGCTTCTACAAACCCTGGTGCACGGGCCGGTATACTAGCCGTTATATGAGCCACCATGGAAGATTCATATTGCACGACAGCAATTTGCGTACTAGCATTTGGCACACTAGGTGGATGCGCAGTGTGTGATTTGTAGTAAATGTGAACCCCATTCGTAGAATTGCTACTAGTTATTAACTTGCGAAGGCCTATGAAAAAACTAGCTAGCGCATCTTAATATTGCTATATTACTGTTCGCCTTTTAAATAAATTGATTGCTTACAAGTATAGTTTCACTCATTTTCTTGAAAATGACGTTCACTAGAGTACGAGTGTGTCATTTTTAATTTTGACAAAAACTACAGACCGGTTGCAAAATATAGTTTTTTCTTAACGTATTGGGATATTATCAGCATGTCAAATTTCAAGATAAAAAACATTTGGATCCGACGGAGTTTTGAACTCACGGCCAAAAGATACGTCGCACTAGGGGACGCCGCAAAATTACCATTGCACTGCCAGTTCACACTTACGATTTTAGTTTTATATATTGTATATACGGTGATTAGTTCGAATTACTATTTTCTTAGAGTAGGTAATGTTTTAAACAGTAATTAAAAGTGGCAATAGTCAATATTATTCGTCGTTGTCGTATTTTTAATCTATTTGAAAGAGTTTCAATCTCACCGATGTATAATCAAGATGGAGGCGTCCTTTTTGGTTTCTTCATCAACTCGTTTCAGGTAGTAGCCACGAGTAGCGTCCTACGCTCTGAAACTGCGACGTGATTGACCAGGTACGAGAGCCGGTGTGGAACCTGCCACGAAAAAAAAGGCGGGAAATACCACGACGGGTGCAAAATAGCCCGTATACCGGTCGCTATGGTGGACTTTGCAAAATCTTTTACGGAATCTGGTATCGTGTATGTCGCCTTGAGCGAAAGCTGAAAGAGCTCTTCTTCTACTGAAGACACCAGGAAAAGAATTTTTGCTAGAGGAATAATTTTATAATATTGCTTTATTTTTGTTGCTCTGTGATTAAGAGTGAAACCATTAGTTTTGTCATTTACCCTTAAATTGTTACTTTATTCCAGAAATGTTATTTGGAAAATATAGCATACCGTACACGTTTATTAAATTCATAAATTTGTTTTATTGGTCTTAAAAAATTGTCATATAACATTTCACTGATGCTCACACACCATCGATGGGTATTTAGAAGCTTCCATCGAAAGCGCATGGAACACATTGACTGAGAACGTGTTGGAATATCTGCGACCCGTGAACGCAGTCGAGTTCACGATAATATTTCATTTTATGTTTGTGTATCGAATACAAAATATGTCGATCAGAGTCCAGTGAACTATCGACAAGTCCAAATCCTTGACCCTTTCCGCTGCGGATCAATCGACAATGAGTCCAGAGTTCGCAGTTTCCGCCTTTCCTATCCGCCAGACGCAACATGCTTCCTCCACTATGAAATCCGGAAGCTCTTGTTGTATTGGCGGCCGCGGTGTAGCAGCGGCTAGAGCGTTAGCCTCTCGCCAAAGCAAACATGGCTCGATTCCCGGCGGGGTCACTCCCAGATTTTCGCACGTTAGAATCGTGGAGGACGATGCCGCTTGTCGGCGGGTTTCCTAGGGGATCCTCCGTTTCCCCCGCCCTTGCAGTCTAACGCTGCTCCATGCTCTCTTCGCTTCACTATGATCGGTTTTCATTACCCCGATGTTAAGGCTCGGCCTCACCCACCATGTTGAATTCTCCATTTATATGTCATAACTTCCTTTTCAGTGAAATAATCAATATTTGTTACTAAAGGCTGTTCACGATGAAGTGAGCACTTTTGAAATAAACCTAAGAAAAAGTCACTGCCCCTTGTCTGCATATATTTTAAGGTCCACTGAGTGACATGTGTCCAGTAAAGTTGGTAACGATGGACGGAAAGTAGTTCCATATCTTAACGTCGAATAAAAGGTGTTAAGTAACCATATATAATGACTTTAATGGTCTCTTTCGCTTTATATTTTTTTCTAATGCATTGAAGTGTAAAAATGAGCAGGTTTGTGAAATTTTCCTTTTATAATAATTTCACAGTTTCACTTGACCCAACGCATGAATAAAGTAATGAGGCCCATGGTAATATTAATTTTACATAAGGCGGAAGAATACACAACGTGCATACAAGTAGATCCTAAGCAGGGCGTTCAAAAGTGCTCATTTTAACATGAACAGCCTATATAGCATTATCACAATTGACAATCCCCTTCAAATTTAGTCGTCAGAGTTCATCGACATGTGATATGGTGATTGCAAATGGCATTAATCTGTTCATAATTATCGACAAAATAAGGCATGACTACTTAAAGAATTTTCAGGATTTATGTTTGTACTTTAGCGTAACGTAATATATTGTCGTGATTGTATAGTAGCAGTTTCGTAATAAGTTTCGGTATACGACTGAAATAAGCTGGAACCAATCATTCAACATGGCGTGTGAGGCTAAGCCTTAAGGACCGCCCAAACCTATCAACTCCACTTGTGTTACGGAATAAATTCACGCGATGTTTTATTTGCGGGCTTGTTAATAGGGAACAGGAAATTTCGCAAATTCAATTGAGGACAAGCTGCACTTGAAGCGTACATGCATTTGACTTTCTTTTTTTCAATTGGATTGCGGCTTTTAAGTCACACCTTGGACTAATTTAAGCCAATAACTGACTTGCAAGGAAAAGAGAACCGAGTCCTACGCTTTCTGGTCTGGGGTAAAACCGGAGCATCGGCCAATGGAAAACTAACTGAGGCTCGAATACACAAAGTATTGTGGAGTTTAGCTTGTTGCCTAATAAACCTGCGGAAATTCTGGGTCCCTACTGACTAATCGTAGACGAAATTACTGATAACTTACGAAAACTGATTTAGAGTTGATTTTTACATTGCTATACATCCAGAATTTCAAACTTAAACTAACAAATTTAAATAATTCCAACTGTGCAATACTTATGTAATCGCTAGAGACAGGTGTATTTCGCGAAAA